>JACBWV010000522.1:0-51039 GCA_013435795.1 Chlamydomonas sp. ICE-L | reverse complement strand
TCCCTGGTGCGTGACCCTATGATACCCCATGGAGAATAATCTCGTTTTGTCTTTCTTACTAATGTCCCCCGGGCCCCCCGGATGTTTGCTCGCTGCGCACACTGCTCCACATGTCAGCGCGTCGGTAGGCATGGGTTCGCGTTGAGAATCTTGAACTCGGTATCGAATATCACGGTCGCGCCGGGCCAAGGTGCATTCAAGCAGTAGAGTCACAGAGCGAGCGACCACTCTCATCAAGGACGGCGGCATCTGTCGAGTCGAGTCACATCACATGGCGACCGACCTCTCGCATTACATGACGGCGGAAACTGTCGAGTCGAAGTCACATCACATCACATCACATGGCGACCGACCTCTCGCATTACATGACGGCGGAAACTGTCGAGTCGAGTCGAGGCAAATATAACAAACAACACTTGCAACGTAGGCCATGTGAGTCGAGCAGATCCAGAAAATTGCGGAACGCTTGGCTGCCATCGCCAAAGTATTGCAGTAGTAGCTTCGTAAGAGCATGGATCGATACAGAATATACAACTGCAAGAAAAACATCCTGAGCGGACGATACCCGAATAGCCTTACGTAATCGTCCATGTATCCCCACGTGTTACGAAAAAACATCCTGAGCGGACGATACCCGAATAGCCTTACGTAATCGTCCATGTATCCCCACGTGTTTGCCGTGCACGTCTTTCTATCTCTACATCTTCTTCAATCGAGCAGCATTCTGTTCGTACTCAATTGTGGCACCAGATAATAGGTGGATTGTCGTGCCGTCAAACGTGAACATAGTCTTATTCATCACGTTCGATGTACGCCTGAAGTAGAATGTCTCTTTGTAAATTTCGAGTATTTCTAAACATTTCTTGGCGTCATCCTCATTATCGAATACCACCGTTCCATTTAAAATAAACTTGTTGCTCCTGTCATTCCACGTACTGCCTGAAACTGTGAAACACACATACATGCTTGTCTCCAACTTCTTGAAGTTATCCATTGTTTCTGTTTTACACAGAAGAGATAGGGTGCGCAAAAGCAATATACTAGACATAGTCTTGATTTTTTATACTTAATGGGCGTTCCTGCCTCCCGGCCGATTTTGACTGGTTGCGAAACATGGTATGGAGCGGATTTGTGATTCCTTGGTGCTGATGTCTCAAGCTAGCGAGTCTTTCAGGAGGCTCTAAATCCTGATTATAAATTTAAAAAAATCGGCCGTGAGGCAGGAACGCCCATTACTTGTGAAAAATAAACAGGATCTTGGCCAAGGAGTTCAAAGATGAGCACGGCATTGACGAGACCGTATTCCACCGATACCTCCTCTACGATATCCACACCATTTAGCTACACCATTTGGTTACACCGTAAGGTGTGCCGTACCTCAAGAAAACGGTTTCATTTTAGTATTCCGTCGAGTGTAACAAGAAAATGGGCTCTGAAACCAAAAGTATTTATCCATTATTTATCAATAATGGATAAATACTTGCTCTACGGTGGCAAGAAAGAAACGTGTCTTGCCTAACACAATACACAGCTGCTGTTAAGTTTCACAATGGCCCTGTACTCGGGGCCAGCCGCCTCTGGATCCATCAGCAGCAAGCAGACATCGGTGTGACCTTCCTTGGCAGCCTCCCACAAGGCCCTGCTGTCGTTAGAGTTCGCCTTGGCCCTGAACTCAAGTCCAGCCACCGCTGGATCCATCAGAAGCTTGCAAACATCTGCGTGACCTTTCTTTGCAGCCGCCCACAAGACCCTGCTGTCTCTAGAGTTCGCCTGGGCCCTGAACTCAAGTCCAGCCACCGCTGGATCCATGAGCAGCTTGCAGACATCTGAGTGACCTGCCTTGGAAGCCTCACACAAGGCCCTGCTGTCGCTAGAGTTCGCCAGGGCTCTGAACTCAATTCCAGCCACCGCTGGATCCATGAGCAGCTTGCAGACATCTGCGTGACCTTCCTTTGCAGCCTCACACAAGGCCATGCTGTCTCCATAGTTAGCCCTGGCTCTGAACTCAATTCCAGCCACCTCTGGATCCATGAGCAGCTTGCAGACATCTGCGTGACCTTCCTTGGCAGCCGCCCACAATGCCCAGCTGTCGCTAGAGTTCGCCTGGGCCCTGAACTCAAGTCCAGCCACCTCTGGATCCATCAGCAGCTTGCAGACATCTGAGTGACCTTCCTGTGCAGCCGCCCACAAGGCCCTGCTTTCGCTAGAGTTCGCCAGGGCCCTGAACTCAATTCCAGCCACCGCTGGATCCATGAGCAGCTTGCAGACATCTGAGTGACCTTCACTGGCAGCCTCCCACAAGGCCCTGCTGTTGCTAGAGTTCGCAACGGCCCTGTACTCAAGTCCAGCAACCGCTGGATCCATCAGCAGCTTGCAGACATCTGCGTGACCTGCCTTGGCAGCCACATAGAGAAGATTGTTTTCATTTTGGTTTGCCCTCAATTGTAGGGCCCCCTTAAGCTGTACAAGAGGATTGGACACCAAGCATACTTCTAGAAGATCGGCGCGCCCCCCCTTTCGCCATCATCTCTCCAACTCGCTGTGGTGGTTGGATCAGTCCGGTAAGGGGCCATCCAGAAAATCTGTTGTGCAGAGTTTTACACACTAATACAATCTTGGGGTTGGAAGAGAATAGAGCAATACGATCAAGAATGTCATGGGGAAACGTTAGGAATGATCGCGTGTGCGACTGCATGTTCGATGAACATATGTGTACAATGCATGCAATCGCACAGGATGGTATGAATAAATACTGAGTTGGGATAAACCCTATAAACCCTTGGTTACACTTGCCTGGCGGTATCTGCAAGCGTTAAGTGGCAAGCGGCACTTGCCTCGCGGCGATTTTTTTGAATTTTCCAAGCAGAACAACTCACTCACTCGCCAACCAGATATTTAGCTCTCCGCGGAATTGCGATTCCGACCAGACCAGGCTCCGAAACCAGTCAAATCCCTCCGGGATGCAGGAACAAATGTACTGGTGCAAATTGTCTTTCTTTCTTACATTAAGGAATTCAATTTCCATCAAGTTTTTGTAACCGATCATCACACGCAAAACGGTGGAAAACTGTCGCATCCACACCGTCCGTCCGTCCATTCATGACACACGGTGGAGGATTCGTGTTCATCATCCCGTATTTCAGCAAACCGGACAAACACAACTATCTTTATCGATAAGACACTTCTCCACCCTCAGTCTCCTCTATTTCTTGAGACGGACCTTCTCCTCATATTTACGGGCATTCTCCTCCTGCTCGATGCGAAACTTCTCCACGGAAGCGACGTAGGTAGCATGGGTCGCGTTGAGAATCTTGAACTCGGTTCGAATATCACGCTCGCGCCGGGCCACTCACAGATATTATCCCACATCACAGAAACGGTATCCACACGCGCAGACAGTCCACTCCCCGCATCTTCGAGGTTGGCTCGCAGGGATGCCAGGGACTCTGTGTCGCGAGTGCGCTGGAAGATCTGGACGAACACATTCTCGATATTATTGAGGACATGGACAGGAATTCGAGGCTGGCGAGCACGCCACGCTTTCCTGATATCGGAAACGATACACGCTGCCTTCAGTTAAAAGACATAAAATCGCAGGCTTTTAGGTATGTCATGATCGTCAAGATCGTGTGTATAGGCCCACTGCGTCATGGCTTCCCACTTGGCATTCGATTCGAATCGAATCGACGAGCATTGATATGATGTCGTCATACGAAGCGAATCGAATCGAAACGAATCGAATAGAATCGATCTGATGTCGATGACGCTGTCGATGTCATCACGCTTCAATTCTCTACGATCGACGTAAAGATCATAGAGAATTGAAGCGTACTCAGTGTGATTGTGAAAGAATTTCATCTCAAGCATCGATACGGAGATGTCATCGGGATCTCCTTCGTTTTTGTCAACAAAACCCTTGCACAAACGAGAGTCAATGCGAAGTTCACATCCGCGAGACTCGAGAGCCCTCTCCAAAATGTGAAGGCGAGTATTTGTAGCAATGATGTCTGCAGCGACTTTCACAATACCCCCCCCTCTTCCAAAATTAACGTACAAATCTCGGGCCCTGCATGCGGAGTCCGAAAATGAGAATATCCTTGAATCCAACGGCATGTCACCAAGCTTATTGGAAAGCAACGCCGCACGAGAGGTACGTCGCTCATTCTTCTCGAGCGCAACACGAGCCACGTCGCGGATAAGATAAGATAAACGATGCACAGAATTTTGTTTGAGTTCGCAACTCAGCGTCGTGAGATCACTCTCGGTCAAGCGATACTCAGACTTGGCATTCGACACACCGATGCGTGCGTCACGCATAGCCCTCATTTCGGAACGGAATTTGGCAGACAGGATGCACACTCTAGGGGGGCGAGCGACAACTTCCGCCTCCATCAGCCTCCTCCACAATGCGGCTTTGACACCAGAAACCATCAGTCCACGATCTCGACACGCCTTCTTTAGAACATCCGCTTTGCTTGTCTCTGAAAGACCCTCGTGAATACGCATCCTCTCGAACACTGAATCGTTCACGAGGCGAACACCAGGCTCCAGCTTCTCTTGCACCGCAATACTAAGCTCGGTGAACGCTACGTTTCCCACCAACATGAGGTTCGCGGCGTCCTCTGAGACGTCGCATAATCGATGGTACTTATCATCACTTTTTGATAAATGCAACGCGATGATGTGGAGTGGGCCTGCAGAAAGAAGTTCCATGATTTGTTACAATATGCTACACTTAAACATTATGCTACAGTCAGAGATGTTTGAGAGATGTTGGTCTTATTGTTTCTTGTGCGTTCAGTAGCGCCCTCATGAATGTGATTTAATTATTGCACCCATCGTCGAGTTGAGCGCCCACATTTGCCTCTCCGGAAGCTGGGGTTTTAGGGGGGGGGGGCGAGGGAACACAGAATTCACAGTTCACATCAAGCATCAGACACACTAATGGATTGATTCATTGATCATGCAAACACACGTGAAGAAGAGTGATAGGCGGCGAACGCACACAAGAGACATAATAACGCATGGCACACGCAAAACGGAGGAGACGCGTCCATCATGCATGGAAGACCAGGGGATAAGAGTAGAATACATGGATCATACTATTAATTACTATTCCACTGACTTTAGGCTACAACATGGATCCCAAGGTGGAGCAAATCGAACACCCAGACCCCCTCGTCGAATTGATCGAGTCGGTTGGCCCCTGGCTCAAGGAGACGTTCCCGTACTGGGATATGCCAGACTTCACTCCGAAAGTCAACGGCGAGGCCATTGCGAATCGTCCCACGTGTCCTCTGCAACTGGCCGAAATGGCCGAAGTCGGCGACCACATCGCGGTGAAGGCAAAGTCAGGTTACTGGCATCATGGTATTTTTGTCGGTCGTGTGGAAAAAGGCCCTTACATGGTGATCGACGTCTACGGAGATGACAAGGCATTATCGACCATCTGTAATCGGACGCTGACCGCATTCACGAACGGGGGTACCGACTACGCAATTATACCGTATGACGAGACCATCTCCAAGGAGCACTCAGCTTTGATTGCGTTGCATCTGCAGCAGACCGCAGAAAAACAACGCTGGCACTACAATGCCATCAGCAACAACTGCGAGCACTTTGCGACCCTCTGCCGATGTGGCAGGTGGGTGGGTGATTTGTTCTTGAAAGTGCAGAAAGAGCTGGATGCATTACCTTCTCCCCTGTTGCGTCCTTGCAAAGGGAAAATTTGTTTCATAATATGACGTCCGTTTTGTTCTTTATCGCAGGAAACTATCGCTGCAAGTCATGGAGCTGTACATGTCCATCTTGAACGCGTTGGATCTATCGAATCTATCTTCATCTTGTTTTGTCTTCTGTATGTCTTCTCCTCTTCTTCTTTTATATTATTTTCCATGCTAAAAAAAAATTGACGCCTTTTTCCTTCCTTTGAAACAACAACAATAACAACAACAACAACAACAATAACAACAACAACTTGATATCATGTCTACCAACAACATGTCTACCGATTTCACATCATTCGTGAATGATTCCGGTATATTTACAGTTGTCCAAGTGAATGACCAAACGAAGATATCCGAAAAACTCACAGTCCCTCATTTGAAGGACATGTGCAACAAGATAATTTCATTTCCCCTCGTTCCTGCGTGCCTCGCAGACCCTGTCTGCGCAATGAAAAATGCGTACGCTAAGTTTCTCGAAGAGAAACCCAAAGGGGAGAAAAAGCCTTTACAGGCAATGCTTCTCCCTATTGCCGTCGCTGCCGCCGCTGCTAAGTCTGCTGCTTCTGCTGCTCATGCTCCTCCCGCCTTGCTTGCCCTCCCAGAGGACGAATGCATGTCGGAGAGTTCCAGCAGTGGCGGTAAAAGGCGCCGCGCCAATGGTTCACCCTCTGTGGCTCCTACTCCTGCTGCTGCTGCTTCTACTTCTACTGCTGCTGCTCCTGCTGTTGCTTTTACGTTTACTGCTACTGCTCCTGCTGCTGCTCCTTCTGCTGCTGCTGCTCCTGCTCCTGCTCCTGCTCATGCTCCTGCTCCTGCTGGCTCGTTCTCAACGTGCTCCCTGTCCTCCTCCTTGGCCTCCGGTCGTGTTGGTCGCGGGTCCGTTCTAAAGAACGAGCTTCCTGTTGGATCCAATATAGGTGCATTTACCATCGTGGGGTATTCCCCCACCCTGGGCTGCACTGCTGTCACCATTAACGGCAACCCGTGTGGTAGAAAACAGATGCTCTTAAGCAACCCCAATGGTGGGACCTTCACCACTGGCAAGTGCGCGCACATAGCGTGCATGAAACAGACTCCCGCCAAGCGTGAGGCGTACCTCGCCACCAAGCGAGCTACGCTTGACGAGCTCTCAATTGAGATTAGCTCCCTGACCCTCAGCCAGCTTTAGTCAGTCAGTAAGTTAGTTATTTAGTTACTCAGTTATTTAGATACTAAAAACTCTTTTTTTTGATACAATTTTTTAGAGACGAGACGGGATAGTCTGCATCGCCAGCGTCACGCCGACTGCGCCCTGCATGGACTGGCAGGCGACAATCAATGTGTAGAGTTGACAGGTGATGGGAACCCTCCCTATACAGTTGTTCTCAAATAATTTTGGGACACTCATCACATCACATCACATGGCGACCGACCTCTCGCATTACATGACGGCGGAACCTGTGTCGAGTCGAGGCAAAGATAACAAACAACACTTGGATGAGAACCGTCTCACATTAACATATAACAAGCGGCGGAGCCCCTTTCACCTCCCCACAGCGGAGCGACTGGGGGCGACCGGAGGGGAGCCCCACAAAGGGTCCGCGAGGAACCGAGCGGGTGGGCGACCGGAGGGGTGCCCACAGTTCACATCAAGCTTGGAAGAAGCGAGATCGTCAGCGGTATCGGAGGACACAAGCAAACGGCGGAACATTGTCGAATGTATCGGAGGACACAAGCAAACGGCGGAACACTGTCGCATCCACACCGTCAGTCCGTCCGTCCGTCCGTCCATTCCTGACACACGGATGCGGCGGCGGATCATCGTTATTTGCTATTTACGAGAAAATGCGGTGAGATTAAATTATGGTTTAGAAGTTTTACAGAGAGGTCAAGTAATATTTTTCATGCCATACCCTCAAGTCGTTTTTTCACAAATCACAGGGGAGAATGGCCATCCCTTGAATAGTCACAAAATGCCCAAGTGCCTCAACGACTCGACTGCCACTACCACCGGATGAGTTCCCGTTCATTCATTCATTTCATTCTCACACACAAGGCGGTTCTCAAGAAGACTCTGAAGACAAAAAAACTGTCCCCGTTCGTCCATAATGGATGAATGATTCATTATCACACGGGCCACGGCATCTTTCGCAGCCTCGTCCATTCAGTCTCAGTCTCACGACCGCATGTGCTTTAGCTATCTGTCTGTCTGTGCGTGCGTGCAGCAATGGATAACAGAGCTCAATCCAATACATTTTATGTTTATGTTTTTATATCGAGGCCAAATTATATGGTAGGATGGACAAATGCTGGCGTGAACTCCCTAAGGACATCATTTTTTCCCACATCATTCCAAAATGTGATATTGATACGAGGCTGGCATTTAAAAGCCCTCCTTCGAAGATGTGCTCGCAACGATACAAATCATCTGACTTCGTAGAGACCTTGCGACACAGATATGTGCCAGACCGGATACAACAAGTTGTGGGTGTTCAGTATGTATTGATCCCAATGCACACAATTGCCGGTTGGTATGACAACATCGATGAAGAAAGCAGGCATGCAATGGTTAATCTAGGCATCTATTATGATTTTGCTGGGTACCGTCGGAACAAGATATACAAGGATTCCATTCAAATCACGGTGATCTGTATAGATTACAGATATGCCAATAAATATCCCATATCAGATACAGTTGCTCAACTATGGATTAAGCCCCGTTGCCTCTGATGTCGAAACACATAATTGTATTCCCATTGTCTGTGAAGGTGCGCGTTCCCTTGATCCATTCATTCATTCATTATCGTGCCCAGGGTCGGCTGAGTCAGCTTCCTCGTCGGACACCTCTGCAACCACCTCCAGCTGACGCGTCCCGTCGCCCGGCTTGCGTTCGAAGACGTGCAGCGTCGTCCCGTGATCCGTGGATTCGTTCTGGCAGGCACAGATCACCGCCATGACCGCCTGGTAGTCGACGCAGTGGGGGGTCGACTCCCACGAAGGACAGGGTATCCAAGCCGTCGGTGAAGATGCGGCTCGTGTTGCCGCAGGACTTGCCACAGGACTTGCCGGGGAACGCGTCGTCGATGCCCTCGTACCGCATGACCCTGTCCCAGAGCAGCGGGTGGTGGAGGACCTCGGGCGAGAAGCCGGACATCAGGTTCGGGTGGATACGGATGCGGTAGCGACGGCCCGGGACGAGGACCACCGACGTCTCCATGAGAAAATCCGAATATACATACTGGTACGACAGGGTCTCTTTACACGAAATGGGTAGAGGACACGAAAAGCATGGACAATTCATTTTTACATGTAAATGATGCAATTCTTGCATTCTGAGCATGTGTACATGGATTCTGAAGGACAGCATTTGATCACTCTTTTCTTTGTAGGTTCGCATTCTCCACAGAATACGCGTAGGTCAGGGTCTACTATTTCGTATTCATCGCCTCCCATGTATTGCTCGAGACGCACACCCATGGCTTTCATTGTGTATTGAATTCTGCGGGCCTTTTTCAGCCATTTGGACATTGCAGAGTGCGGATGCTTTCCGTTAATCCAGTATGGCATCAAGTAGTCCACGAACAATTCTTCTCCCCGCTTCACTTTCCTTGATGTGCATAGGTATACTTCTTCCGTCTCCCCCTTCTTCTTCTGTATGAATTCGCAGTTGTTTGAGAATCCCGTCACTTCTGGATGGATGGCATCGTTTGCGATATGTGCCACTCCCTTGCTCAGATCGAATGGGTCTGGTTGGAGCGTGAGAACGTTTGGGGTGCACGCGATCTCAAATGCGTACGCATGTACACGTTTACTTTTTCGCTTTCCCGATCGTGTACGCGAGGACACATTCGATTCGTTGATGACAGGTCCTGGGTACTCTGTGAGTGGTGTTCCAGTGGGTAGCGAACGGATAGCAAAGAGGCCCCTCCCTGCTCCGGGTATTTTGGATTTACTGATGCGTATATAGGATGGTATCTTTCCTGTATCGCTGAATGCTACGCGCTCAAATGAAAATGGGCGAACGTGTTCTCGCATGTTGTTACAGTTATTCTCACTGAAAGATCTATTATTCCATTTACACCATAAAATTGTAATGTACAGTTGTTCTCAAATAAAGTGGTACACACCCACTACCGCATCACGGCGGCACCTGTCGAGTCGAGTCACAGAGCGACCGACCTCACGCGTTTCGCCGAGAAGTTCCTCGAAAACCCCACCACCCCCTGATACTGATATGAGTGAACACGGCCGAAGAGTTCGTATAAGAAGATCTTTCTTAAAAACAGGTATGGAGGATTTTAAAAGGAGAGTACGTGTGTGGCACGAAAACATTCGGATATTCGAGGATCATGTCCCTCCTCGTGCTTCTTTGAAAGTTTCGTACGATCCTTCATTCGAGTTTGATCGCACGAAATATGGTACGATGCGGACCGATATCCGTGTCATGAACATGGACACAGTAGATGCGACACTAGACCTTATAGAGCAAGGTATGCACCCGCTCGTCTTGAACATGGCGGACATACATAATCCTGGGGGGTGCGTGTCTTGTGGAGGTGGGATGCAGGAAGAGTCGTTGTTCCGGAGGACGAACTACCATCGTCATCTCTCGAGGTCGTTTTACCCGATCGGAGAAAGGGAAGCCGTTGTATCGTTCGACGTCGACATCATCAGGGAGTGTGAGAGAGACGGATTCGAGTTCCTGAAGTTTTCTAAATCGGCATCCTTCTTGGCATGTCCGTGCATTTCCATGCCACAGCTGGTGGACAACAGGTTCTCAGAGAAAGACAGTCAATTGTTTCGCGAAAAGGTGAGACTCGTATTGAGTGTAGCTCACAAGTACGGACATGACAGCATCGTATTAGGAGCTTGGGGATGCGGGGCGTTCGGGTGTCCACCTAAACACGTTGCCGAGATCATGTTTGCCGAGATCGAACAGGTAGAAGGGTGCTTCAAGAAGATCGTTTTCGCGATTCTAGGTAAAAACATCGATTTCTTTCATCTCGAAAATGAAAAAAAAAGATCACTACATCAGTAACTGTTGTTGTTGATGAATAAAAACTCGTATTGTTGTAGACACCACTCGGTCCCCCTCCGGTGGTCGCGACAACATTAGGTTACACCGCAAGGTGTACCGTACACTACAGAAAGCGGTTTCATTTTAGTATTCCGTCGAGTGTAAGAGCGTTTCATGCAAGCAGTCCTCGTCACGTAATCGATAGCAACATGCATCCTGGCATCCATCAAGAACTGTTGGCCCAGGAGACACACATGCTCGCATCTGGTCTTGGGGCACAATCCCACCTGTGTGGAAATACCGCTGATGCACACCTCATACATGTGCTCCGAGTGAGGGAGCTTCGGATCTGGAGGATAAACTGCATTCTTGTACCCCAAGGCGTGTAATACCTCCAGCGTCATGTAGCTGAGTGTAGAGCCCGTGTCATACATCATGGAAATCTTGAACTGGTGCAATGGCTCAGCAGCCTCACACATAATGGGATCCGCCTTGACAATTACGGGAAACAAAATGCGGTTCAACCCCCCGTAAAACCGACCAGATGACATTGCGTCATAAGGAACCAGCTCATCAGTAACTGACAGGTAGTGCAAATTAAACAGTGTTTTGCTGGCAGAGTAAACTACCGATCGCTCACAGAACACGGAGCACATCACATCGTCCATGGCAGCCTGGTATGGGTTTCTGGACACCGTCGCCCTACCTGGCATCTCGAAGTCTTCATACACTTCCATAATTTCAAGCTCCCTTACCAGCTCTGTCAGGGGAATTATTACGCCGTCGAGACGCGACAGACCAAGGTGCTTATCCGGTACCAAACTCCGGCACGCCAGAAGGCTGTCAAGTGCTGCGCCCAACACGCTGTCTGGCAGAGTGTCATAGTGTGAAGACGAGCAGTTCCTCCTCTAGGGAACCGTTACACTCGCAACTTCAAAGCTGGGAAAGCTAACTGGGCACTCTGTACGGTCCTTGAGGGTTCGATGATGATTGATGCATTGGATGCGATTCATTATTCTTCTTCAAGTCATCTGACTTGTTTACACACTCAAAAGGCGGGAAACTGTCGCATCCACACCGTCCGTTCGTCCGTCCATTCATGACACACGGATGCGGTGGCGGATTCTCGTCCCTCATCGTCTCGGAGTCCTCGAATTGATTGTAAACAACCATTCTTCAGTATAAACAACCATCAGCACAGCACACTTCACGAACGAATGAGTTCCTTTGACGAAATCAATGAAGATGTATTGGAGATCATTATAGCCAATGCGATTTCGAACGAATGCCACCTCAAACAAGTGGCTCTCGTTAGCAAACAGTGGAGATGCGTCGCACCCCGGTGTGTCACAAGGATCCACCTGAGACATTATAAAAGTTTGGAATACGCATTATCACGCATTTGCAGGCTTAAAGAGTTGAAAATCGGTATCAATCGGGGGAAAGACGTACCCTACCAATCAATGTCGGCTATCGAAGACAAGATCCAAGACATATCGCCGCTGTCCGGCCTCACTTCGTTGGTTCACCTGGACATATCGAACACCTACGTGACCGACATATCGCCACTGTACGGACTCACTTCGTTGACGCACCTGAACATGGCGCACACCTACGTGGACGAAGACCTATTATCACCGCTTTCCGGACTCACTTCGTTGACGCACCTAGACATTTCGCACACACTTGTGACCGACATATCATCGCTGTCCGGTCTCACTTCGTTGATTCACCTAGATATTTCGCACCTCACGTACGTGGACGAACACCCATTATCATCGATTTCAGGACTCAATGCGTTGGTTCACCTCAACATTTCGCATATCGGAAACAGACTAGAAGACATATCAACGCTTTCCGGACTCACCGAGTTGGTTCATCTGAACATGGCGTACACACGGGTGGGCGAACAGGACCTATCACCGCTGGCAGGACTCACTTCGTTGATTCACCTCAACATGGAGGGCACCGAAGTGGAATACCTATCATCTCTGTCCGCCCTCAATTCGTTGATTCACCTCGACATTTCGCATCTCAAATACAAGCTCGAAGACATCTCACCGGTGTCCGGTATCACTGCGTTGCTTCACCTGAACATGGAGGGAACACGTGTACCCTCTATATCAGTACTGTCCGGCCTCACTTCGTTGGTTCATCTGAACATGTCGTACACATGTGTGGTCGAAGACCGAGTACCGATGTCCGGCTCCATTTCGTCTTGTCGCCGGAGCAAGGTGCTCGACATATCGCCGCTGGCAGGACTCGCTTCGTTGATTCACCTGAACATGAAGGGCACACGTGTGAAAGACATATCACCACTGGCAGGACTCGCTTTGTTGATTCACCTGGACATGAAGGGCACCGACGTGGAAGACATATCACCACTGGCAGGACTCGCTTCGTTGATTCACCTGAACATGAAGGGCACCGACGTGGAAGACATATCACCACTGGCAGGACTCACTTCATTGGTGCACCTGGACATTTCGAAAACCGACGTGGACGACATATCACCGCTGGCAGGACTCACTTCGTTGGTTCATCTGAACATGGAGGGAACCGACGTGGACGACATATCACCTCTGGAAGGACTCACTTCGTTGACGTACAATGGATGGAATGATGTGTAAAATTGTTCAACGGGGTGTCATGATACAGTCCAGCCAAAGCAGGACCAAATGCAATGGGATGATCTCCCCACACCCTACCCTCTTTGTTGGTTGATATTGCCCACTCTTACACTCGGACAAGGGAATTATGTTACATAATATGCCGAGTCCCCCAAAATCCTCTTGTATGTGTTTATCTTCTACACTTCGCTCGACACTGCGTTCTGTAAAGAACCTGTCAGCTTGTAATCAATTGTGCGTCCTACCACAACTTCCAGTTTGCAATATTTCTTTGGCCTCGCAAGAATTCCGGGGCGGGTTGGGTACATTGTAAAGCAATTGTGGATGTTAATGGCTGCATTTAGGTCACGGTTTACAAACAACTTGCTGTTCTCCATGGTGGAACTGCACCATAGCAAGCCTCGAACCGTGCGCCCTTTTTTTTCGGATTGCACACTCTGGAGGACGGTGGTGCTGTCCTTGTGCCAGATCTTTGTGGTACGGAATTCGTCAATGACGGCAACTCGCCCCTTGAAACGGTCTCTAAACGCATTGAACGCGCTCGTTGTAGGGACAGAAAGTTCATATAAGTTATCAGGCCTGGAGAAGAACTTTGCTTTTTTCTTTGTGAGCCCAAGCCTTTTTATCACAACGCGAATCAATTCTTTTGATACCTCAAATCCGAAAGCATCATTTACCTTATGACGAAGAACAGCAAGAGATGTGAATGGATCTATTTTTAATGACGCCTTTAAGAACTCTATGACCACATCCGATTTTGTAGGTTTATTCCGGTTGTACACTTTTTTAGTGGGGTTTGAGATCCACATCGAGATTGTCATGTGGCTTACATTCGCAAGTATAGCCACTCTCCTCAAACTTTGCAGCAATGTGTACATGTGTACCACAATCGACCGTCTGTCCAAGTTGTACATAGAGAATTGTAATTGATTCAATATACTGTAACATTATTGACCGGTCTGAGTGTAACTGCTCTGCTCTGATGCCACATGCCATTAGGATTTAGGCTGGATTTCTTCTTGGGTTGTCGCAGTCGGGTCGTAAGGCTCAACTTGGGCACTTGCCACGCTACGTTTCCTTCAGGTGGAAAATAGTATATGGTGAGGGAAAATGGCTTTATTACAGCTAAGCGAAATCAAGAACTATTTGAAGAACATAGAAAGTGGCGACGCATCACAAGAGCACACGCTTGATGGACTTATCTACAGCAACATGGGTATTGGAATCAGGTGCGTGGAAGATGCACTGGTGAGGGCATACAAAGAGTCGGAACAAAAGGGGATCCTGGTTCAACATTCAGATGCATGGTGGGGGATGACCGATTCCATGAAAGCTCTCGAAAACTTGCTAGACCGAACTGATGCAAAGGAGCTGAATACACCCTATCACAAATGTGACGATAGTTTACATCCGTACTACACACCATGGCAGTACATGTGTGTTTTGAAAAAGACGTTCCTGCTCGGGAAGTGGTCTTCAAGTTTTGCCATTAAACTGGCGGAGTGTGGGGCAGTGACAGATATCCCTAATTGGTGGAGTACTGACATGAAAAGAGTTGCGCATACCTGTCAGGAACCAGGTACACAATAAGATGCGGTGGTCCTGTCAAATAATTGAGTGCGAGTCACATGGCGTCCGACCTCTCGCATCACGGCGGAACATGTCGAGTCGACTCACAGAGAGAGACCATTACAGTCGGCGGAACGATGTCGACTTACGGGGGACGATCGCTCGCTCGCATCGCAAAGAAGTCGATACTCTATCCGATTTTATAAAATTTCTAATCAGGATTTAGGTCTCCTGAAAGACTCGCTAGCTTGAGACATCAGCACATGAAGTTCATTTGTAGTTCAGAGAACTCGCGGACGAGGCGCCTTCGGCACAACACATACGTGGGATCGTAGATGCTTTTTCGAAATTGGGTTTGGATGAGTTGGATAGCGTTTTTACGCCTAATATGGTGGGCACGCCACGCTTGTTGGATCTTTTTAGCATATTTCGTAAGTGTGACATTCTCAACGATATAATTTATTTGTAATTGTTGGTGGTATGTCTCGCTTGTTGCGTATACACTTCTACACCGGTCAGATAGCCTTGCTGGCACAATCCAGAAGCTCCACATGTAATCATGGCTTCCTTCTATTTGCTGAAGATGACGATGAGGTTGGATCTCATATGTGTCGCATATGAATCCGTCCAGTATCATTAAACACGGTTTTGTGGATATCCAACTGGGGTCGATTGTGACTGTTCTCACAATATTGTGTTTACTCCAGAACTTCACGCAGGTGTCGTCTAGGTCTGAAAAGACAAAATTCTCCCAGCCATGCATTTATGAACATTTGTTTCATGGTCGAGTTGTTTTCTTATACAGTCGAGCTCCATCTACAGTTGTTCTCAAATAAAGTGGGACACCTTATAATCCAGACTGCAGATCGTTGCTTTTAGGTAACGTTGGGGGGTGCAGCAGGTTGAAGAGGTTCTCGAAGATATTCCGAGTAGCCTCCTTGGTAAACCGTTCAACCGTCGAATGTCGACAATGGATCCACTTTCATCGAAGACTCGTTCAAATACAGTCGACGGAATGTACATGTGACTGTCATGTATTCAAAGCGGTATTTTTTAATGATAACTGACTCCTGCTGCAACACGTCATGCCTCAAAGTTGGCAGCGGACGACCGCATCCTCACACACGCACGGTGGAGGGTCTTACGCAACCGCATGTACTCAAACGAAAGCCGTGAGCCGCATGAGCTCACCTACGTGCGATGATATTTAGCTTCGTAATAGCATGGATCGATACAGAATATACAACTGCACGAAAAACATAACAGCAAGCAGCTCCAGAATGCCCTTTTCCTGAGCGGAAGATACCCGAATAGCCTTACGTAATCGTCCATAATCAATATTGGATCCATGTATTCCCACGCGTTTGCCGTGTACGTCTTTTCTATCTCTACAATCTTCTTCAATCGAGCAGCATTCTGGTCGTACTCAATTTTGGCACCAGATAATAGGTGGATTGTCGTGCCGTCAAACGTAAACATAGTCTTATTCATCACGTTCGATGTACGCCTGAAGTAGAATGTCTCTTTGTACAGGTCGAGTATTTCTAAACATTTATTGGCGTCGTCCTCATTATCGAATACCACCGTTCCATGTAAAATAAATTTTTTGCCATTCCACGTACTGCCTGAAACTGTGAAACACGCATACATGCTTGTATCCAACTTCTTGAAGTTATCCATTGAAGTCTAGGGTTTAGGATCAAACAAGAATGAAAGACAAGCCATTTGCCCACGTGCAGCTGCATGAAGGGCGACACGGTATGAATTGATGAAACATTGTCCATGATGCCATGCATTGACGAGACACTCTAATTTAACATTAAGTGCTGCTACATTCGCAATCAGCTCCCATTTGCTCGCCTCGATGTCACACCAGTCGCACGACTTGGGATCATGATCAAGCAAGAAAGATGGATGACAACACATGCATGTGCCTGTCATGTGCTGCAACACGTCATTCCTAACGCACTTTATCACGACACATGCCGCATCCTCACACACGCGTCGCGGCGGCTGCTGTCGAGATGTTGATGCCCACTCACTCACTCACTCACTCTCACTCACTCATTCTCACGCACGCACTCTATCACACGCAAACGGCGGAACACGGTCGAATGTATCGTAGGACACAAGGATACATCGTCAATCACTCAATCACTCAGATTAAAGGGACCGGCGCTTTGCGTACCCAGGCATGCCCAATCATTGTGTATTAGCTCGCGATGTGCACCAAAGCCAATATAAAACATCATCGTTATAAAAGTTAGAGCGTCATACCTAGTGTTATGTCATATATAGCGTGTCCTATCACAATATCGTTCGCTTCGTCTCTAATTCTTGTCTATGCTCGACGCGCATGTCAAAGCATGTTGGAAGCCTTGTCCATGTTAGCATGGTTGGTTTCGACAAGTGTGATCATCACATGGATTGCCATGACAAAAAAACAGAAGTTACCTCAAATTTGCGCAGGCATCATGTGGACAATAACAATCACTATGTTTATTAGCTTCTGCTCATCATTTTAAAAGAATCATGAAGTAATGGGCGTTCCTGCCTCCCGGCCGAATTCCAGGGGAACACAAAGAGCGTTTGTATGACATGGAAGAACACATCAAACCAATCCTGGATGCACTACAGTCGGTGGAACAGTAAAATGAAACATCCCAATAAACGTCTTGTTAATCTCTTGAATGTCTTACGTTTAATTTTATCCCATATGTTTTTATTAGATTTTTTGAGCTGCTATCTACTGGTTTCGGTACGATGTTAACGTCATTTTCCTTTGCATAATGCGAGAGATTTCATATCAGACGAACATTGTATTAGAATGATATAGCTCGTCCGCTTTGTTATCAGTTATCTTTCTCATTACACCCGGTCTTTTGGTGAATTCCACACCCCTTGAGGATCCCCAGGGTATGTGATCTGCCACTCTCGGCGCTTGCTATCTTGTAACATCCACACCCATTGGGACCATCCTGATGCATGGGCTTTGAAATACTCCACGCCTGTCGCTTCATACAAAGAAGCCATCTCATTTACTATGTGTTCGATCCGCTCGCCTACTGTTTTCAAATCACTACATGTAATAATGTGCTCTACCATGCTATATACATATGTGTACACTTTTTTCCGCCCCGAATGAACACTATTGGGTGTAATGTGACCAAATGTGGCCCGATCATCGACATACAAAATTTACCACCATCTAATGAGATTTCTAAGAGATATAAATAGTACTTGTAGTTTTTATAATATATTACTTGTATAATTCATTTTGTTTCTTAAACTTTTCGTAAAACTTATACTTTTTTAGATTGTTGAATTTCTCATTATCCCCTTTGAAAGGCCACAATAAGAAAAGGAATTCGGTACGATGTCTCAATCTAGCGAGTCGTTCAAGAGGCTCTAAATCCTGATTAGAAATTTTAAAAAATCAGCCGAGAGGCAGGAACGCCCATTAAGTATGCAAACTCACAGAGTAATTTGTGAAGTAGAGTTTTACGTTTGATCTTTGGGGGAAGACTCACATTATTGTGCCAAGGTTCGATATCAGGTGTGCGATAGATCCACTTCTCACTATGTAACTGTAAGCCTATTGCCACAGCTGGGGAATGGATACTTGCACCGCTCTGAATCAATCGCTTTGTGATATAATGGTTTCCATTGGTTATGCTGCACATGAGCGCTTCATCGTCTTGAACGTGCACATCAACTCCGCTTTCTAGCAACATGTCGACAATTTCTGCATAACCAAACCGTGCGGCCAACACAAGCGCATCGCCAGAACGATGATTATAATTTGCCCCTACAGTCGGCGGAACAGTAAAATGAAACATATATCAGATGGAAATAAATGTACGACATCGCCGTTAGAAAATTGGCGTTAAGAATGGTTTCTGAATTGGGTGTGTTAAAAACTTCTGTGTTTACGAACATCAGTCGTTCTACTCTGTGGAGATGGAAACGCTTTGGTGTAAATCGAAAACGACGTGAATTTGTAAGCAACCTTTTTGAGACGAATAAGGATTTGTTAAAATCGTTTTTATTGTCAACTCAATGCACAACCGCAAGAGGCGTTGTTGCTTTTTTCAAAAGTACTCACAATGTACGATTATCAACTAAAACAGTGTATCGTTTCATAAAACTCATTGGTTTTACAAGAAAAAGGAGCAAACTCCGTGGACAGTGCAAAGGGGACTTAGTTCCACTTGTCAATGAATTTTGTAGTAGGTACAAGGAGACAATCAATGATGGGAAAATTTTAGTATCAGTTGACGAATGTGGGTTTAGTGAGCGTCTCAAGCCACATTATGGGTATTCCCCTGTAGGAAAACCTGTTATCGTTAAAACTACTGGTGGGTGGGTACACCACAGTTTGTTGATGGCAGTTTTTTCAGATGGTAGGAAAGAATTCGTTGTGAAGAAAGGATCTGTGAAGAAGACGGACTTCGTTGCATTTATTGAATCATTGAGTTTGTGCAATAATTCAGTAGCAATAATGGACAATGCCAGTATCCATAAGAAATTGGTCCTCAGTCACCCCGTCAATATTTGTTACACACCTCCTTACAGTCCAGAATTCAATGCTATTGAGCTATGCTTCGCTAAGGTGAAGAGAGACTTTCGTCGTTTGGAACTACATACCGAATGAAACAAAGACGCACGTGTCTGATATGATTTCCTTAGCATTCGGCAACCTCACTGATAAAATTATTATGGGTTGTTTTGAACACGTTTGGAACACTTATGTGTATAAAGCGGTCTGTGACGTATTGATTATGAAAGATGGCGACGAAATCTCCGACAGTCGCGAAATTGAAGGAGCTACTGAAATTGGCTGAAGTACCATACTCGTCGAAGTCCAACAAGGACGATCTTGTCCGTTTATGCGAAGACAATGGTCTCATCGCCAGACCCCCTCCAGAATACAAGACGGTGGAAAAGATGTGTGTAGTGAAATGCGCCCTGAAGAAGGCAATGAGTCTTGACGATGAAGAATTCGGTAAGTTTAGGGAGCATGTGGACCAGCTCGTCAATGTGGTGAGCCGCATGTTACGGCGGTCCAGTCTGGTGCTGACTTTCCACATCACGAGTCTATTAGAGAAAGGTCTGGATATTCCAGACCTGTACAACATGAAAGATACCTACTGGAAGGATTGGCTACGTATCGGGGTAGACGGAATCTTCCCTGATGAGGAAAGCAAGATATCGTACGAAGCTGTGAAGGACTCCATCGGCGATGTAATTGGTAATGACGACGCTGACTACATCAAGTCTTATCCGATCTATTTCGATCAGGTATTGAACTATGCAGGTCACACATTGAGCACTGTCGTGTCAAACAACGCATGGGTTCCTTTGATACCACGTCTGGCCAGACTCACTTCCACCACTTTAAATAAATTAAATGCCCCGCAGACGCTGGACACATCGAAGATCATTCGGGGATACGACGTGATGCAGGCTATTCAGCAAGAAGTCCAAAACATGGAGGGATGGCCAGAGTCTGTTCAAGAGTACGTCAATGAAGTTAGGGAGATGCTGAGTGTTCCAGATGGAAGTCGAGTTTATGATAACTATGGCAAAGACATGGACTTTCCGACCATGGTCCGGTTTAATTATTGGATACAGACACGGTTGGAGGATATGGATGCACGTCGTATCCGATTGATGCCCATCTTCAATGTCCAACGGGTGCATGTTCGCCTTGACCTGAAGACCCTCGTGAACCTGTTCAGGCACATGTTCCCCAATGACCAGAACATCGTTGAGCTTTCCAAGTGGGAACATGTAAAGAATCCCGAAAGCTTCATGTTGCCCCAGAGGCCTGCACAGAAGAAGAAAAAATCATGTGGTCCTGGTGAATGGGAGGCATACAAGTTGGTCCTGAAGCAGTACGATGATGATGTTAAGGATATCAAGGCTACTGACGAGTACAGACATGCAAAGGGTTTGTATGACACGCTTGTGAACGCCCGAAAAACAGTCGCAGGTTCCTTCTTCAGAAAACCACCTGTCAAGAATGGGTGGGTTTTCGACTGCAGCATCTGTACTGACGGAGTCTCTTTGAGCATGCAGTACAGCAAGACAGTACAGGTCCTTGTCTCAGATTTGAAGAAGACCTGTAAGAAGCCTCGTAAAGAAGAAGGTATCAAGATCGCAGAAAAATACGACGGCTCACTTAAAACGATATTGCCCGATATGGGTATCGTCGTCCTGGGTGTGGACCCAGGACGGAGCAACATCGCTACGGTAACGTATTTGGCAGACGATAAAAATAAGACATGGAAGCTGACACGTGGTGCATTTTACCACAAGTCGGGTATCAAGAAGCAGACAAGGCAGAAGGAACTGCGTTTTGCTGACATGATTCCTATGTGGGAGTCTCTGCGTGAAAATGGAGCAGCTTTGAGTACATCGAGGACGGATAAGATCTCCGCGTACTTGTCAAATTACGCTAAGTTTTCTGACGAGTGGTGGAGATTGGCTTTGCGACGCCGAGAATCCCGTGACAACTTGCAGCGTTACATCGGAAAACGAAAGGTCAAAGACTCTTTCTGGGCGGGTATCAAGCGGTGCATGAATGAAAGAACTTCCTGATATGAAGGTTTGCGTGGCCTACGGATCTGCCATCACGAAACTGAAGCCTACTGGACCGGGAGAAGTTGCAGTTCCCACTGGGGCCATGTTCGCATCGTGTAAAAGAATTTTCAAAGAGGACGTTTCTGTGACAGATGAGTTCAAAACGACTCTTATGTCGTGGGAGACGGGTAAAGAAAAAGAACGTGTTTACAAGATCCCAAGTGTTTGTTCAGCAGACGTGAAGCTTAGGTTGGGTGGTGAACGTTTTGGTCACACGAAATCGAAAACGATGCCAAAGGTCGCTGATTGCGACCACTTAGGGGTAAGGTTGTACAATAAACGTAAAGGCGCACAAGAGAAGCACAGGAGGGGTGGCTTCGCCACTTCCCTTGTCGATTCTCAAAAATCGATCGAGCGGTACCCAGAGGTACGAGGACTGCGATTCTCTCCAGAAACATGCATTTACTCGGACCGGGATCGCTCTTCTGCTCTCACAATCGCAAGGCTGCACTGCATGGAATTGATGGGTCTAGGACGACCTCTTCCATTTGCCCACAGCAGCTCTGTTGTTGTTGATGAATAAAAATTCGTATTGTTGTAGACACCACTCGGTCCCCCTCCGGTGGTCGCGACAACATTAGGTTACACCGCAAGGTGTACCGTACACTCAAGAAAGCGGTTTCATTTTAGTATTCCGTCGAGTGTATTGCTAAACATGATTTCACAATATCTGTTCGACCAATAAAAGCAGCGCGGACAAACATTTCGTTGATTAGGTGCATGTTTCGGGTAAGGAGTATGCCATTCCATACTGCAGAAAGCTTGAATAACACCCCAACATGCATCGTTTGCTTTATCCATTCCAAAATAATGGCATTCTTGTTTTCACATATCGATTTGCAACAATATATGACATTCAAAAGGTCTGGCTTTGGCAATGCCACACATACACTGATCACCATGTCCAACGGCAGCTTCAACATGTTGCACAACAATGGGTAGACGTTACAGCAGGTCTCCAAAAATGATTACCCAAGTGTTTGTTACAGGTAACCTCTTATCTTTATACCCATCCATCTTCAGTGCATCGGCGTCTGTCGCCTTCTTTCTCATTGTCCATCTGACTCCACATGCAAACGGCGGAATCATTTCACACACAAGCATTGGAGCGTTTGTATGAAGTTCTTTTTCCTCTGCTAATTATACTTGGCACTACAGAGAATACAAGAAATACTAATTTCTTCCTCTGACACTTTTTCTGGAACTTCTGTTATGGGTGATGCTTATCTTACAGCACTAGAAAACTTATGGAAGAAAAATCCGGATGTAGATGCAAAACGATTGGCAACATTTGTCAACAAATGCAAAGATTTGCTCGTGTATTAAGGATCGGTTGATGATCTGGGAAAAAGCAGTTGTCCTCTGTAAAAGAAGCAAGTAAAAGAACCTACTTTAAAACACTACCAAATGTTGGATGTGGTGTTTATCACGATAAATCGTCTTCCCACACAACTTGTACCGAACTATATATATTGTTGCCAACAATTGGAGGATAACCGTATCACACTAAACAAGCGGCGGAGCCCCTTTCACCTCCCCCCAGCGGAGCGCCGGGGGCGACCGGAGGGGAGCCCCCACAAAGGAGCCCGCGAGGAACCGAGCGGGTGGGCGACCGGAGGGGAGCCCACAGTTCACATGCATGAGACACACTGGATTGATTGATGGGTTAACCCTAAACCCTCTCGATGGGAGTGGTGACTGACAAACAACGGAGATGACGACATCATGGTGGTCAAGATTCAAGGGATCGTGAATGAATAAAAAATGTAATTTAATACTTGGCCATCTCAATCGAGAAACAAATGGCGAAGTTCAATATGGTCGATCCTGAGATCTGGATTTCGGCGGGGGCCCTTCAAACGGAGTCGTGCGCATAATGAAAAGCAGGAGAATTTCGCTCATTGTGGTGCGCTCCTCCACGCCATCAAACGCAGGCACCGAGAATACGGTTTTCCTCCCCAAATGTGCGGATGTGGACGACATTGTGGACTTCGTGTACCCGACCATTGAATCGATGATGACCCGCGCAAGAGTGAGTGAGTGTGTGAGAGCAACAAACGCTACAAGATGTCAACACAGTGCGTCAACTTGTCCCGGGATTCAATGTCATTGACTGTATGCAGTGAATCATGTACATCACACCAATCATGCGTGCTCCAGAATCCTTCGAAAAATGGTTTGCAGGAGGGGCATTATACATCAATAAATGCCCAACGCAGGCCATCATGGTCAGCAGCCACTATGAATTGTTGGGGGTGGCAGCAGACACTGCAACGACAGAGGAGATTCGGCGAGCATACCGGCAAGCAGCTCTGAAATGGCATCCGGACAAATGGGCAACATCTCCTGACAGCCAACGGGATGCTGCTCAGGAGCGTTTCAAAATGTTGTGCGCGGCTTACGGAGCGCTGAGTGATCCTGACAAGCGTGAAGCGTATGACCGCCAACACACGCCCCCGTTACAGACAGCATCAATGGAGGATGCGTGGGTGGTGTTTTCCCGTGTTGTAATAGAGAGTGTAAAAGAGGAAATGCAGATATCGGATGATACTGCACCCACGGTGTTGAAGCTTATTGCTAGCCTGTTGCTGCCAGCATCCGGGTTCTACTTCGGTGGGCTGTCTGGGGTGTTTGCCAGCAACGCCCTGAGCATTTTGTTGATCAACCCTCATGGATTGACCAACGTCTGGCGCAACATGACACCCGAGCAGAAGAGGGAATTTCAGGCAGCAGTGTTCTGCCTGGCAAGGCAGATGAGTGAGGGGGTGTAGAGGTTGTTTTCATGGCTCGAGGGAGACGGGCAAAACTGTGGAAAACTGTCGCATGCACACCGTCCGTCCGGCAAACGTTAAAATATCCAAATTTATAATGATGGCTTGTGTCAATGAGATTCTTATTTTTTTGTTGAAATAATTGTTGTTCCCAAGATGGAGAGTCTTTTCAGAGGTGTTCATGTGAACACGTTTAAAATAGGGATTGGTTGATGATTCTTATTTTTTTGTTGAAATAATTGTTGTTCCCAATATGGAGAGTCTTTTCAGAGGTGTTCATGTGAACACGTTTAAAATAGGTTGTTGTTCCAGAGATGGAGAGTCTTTTCAGAGGTGTTCATGTGAACACGTTTAAAATAGAACGATTTTAACAAATCCTTATTCGTCTCAAAAAGGTTGCTTACAAATTCACGTCGTTTTCGATTTACACCAAAGCGTTTCCATCTCCACAGAGTAGAACGACTGATGTTCGTAAACACAGAAGTTTTTAACACACCCAATTCAGAAACCATTCTTAACGCCAATTTTCTAACGGCGATGTCGTACATTTATTTCCATCTGATATGTTTCATTTTACTGTTCCGCCGACGTTAGTGGAGCCATGCGATGTGCTGATAATGGCGCTGAAGCAGCTGTCGGTGATGCTTGATACACCTCTGGTATTCGTCGTATTTGTTGACTTCATGCTCCATGTGTAACCATGGCCCTTTACCACTTCCTCTATCCTCAATTTCTTGGATCACAAGTGGTGCGCTCCATTTCGATAATCGACCCCATTGATCAGGTGTCATGAATAATGTAAGTTTTATGATTTGCGGTGCACTTTGATCATTTGTAAGGTCTGAACTTTCGACCAAGTTGTTGCTGTCCATCAATTGAGTCATTTGCTACTCCGGAACAGAATAAGCCGAGCGAAATAGCCGCGCTGCATTCGCTCTTCTGCTTATTGTTCTCAAATAAAGTCAGCAGCTCGATTCCACTGCCCCGCTCCGCGGTGCCCGCGCTCCCCATTCAGAAATCCATCAGGGTTGTCAAGTCAAGCAGAAGAATGTGGAGTCAGATGGACAATGAGAAGGAGGCGACAGGTTTCCGCCGTTTGTGTTTGGAGTCAGATGGACAACGAGAAGGAGGCGACAGGTTTCCGCCGTTTGTGTTTGGAGTCAGATGGACAACGAGGAGGAGGCGACAGCTTTCCGCCGTTTGTGTTTGGAGTCAGATGGACAACGAGGAGGAGGCGACAGCTTTCCGCCGTTTGCATGTGGAGTCAGATGGACAATGAGGAGGAGGCGACAGCTTTCCGCCGTTTTAATGTGGAGGCAGATGGACGATGATGAGTCTGCGCAAGCCGCCATGTCATGTGTGTGTGCGGTCTGTCTATCGGTCTGATGGACAAGGAGTCTGCAAAATCCGCAGTGGCGTGGCCCTTTCCAAGCATCCCCCCCGGGGTTCGCGACGGGCCTACCCCATTTTGCGATCGCGCAAGAGAACTCATTCCGCCCATGGCGCGCGTTTGGAAGGTACTTGCAAAGCTCGCCGTTCAATCGTGGGACAACGAAATACGTACATGCTACGGAGAATTGACTGCCAACGACTTCACAGACGGAAACCACGCCAAGCTGTTTATCCTCAATCTGATGACAGTCTCACCGGACAATGACACATGCGATCCCCGCTTCCAAGGCATGTATCTTGGTTTGGAAGCCATCTTCCCGTACCGTGATTGGTGTACCGTATATTACATTACCCTCACACGCAAGATTTTAAGCAGCCTGTTCATTGAGTTGGATGAGTTCAGTATCCTTTGTGTGGCATCTGATGGATTCGCCAATCATGATTGGGACATTGTACAGAACATAGCGTCCCAGTGGTTGCGAGCGTGGTGCTCGGCGCGCAAGATCCAGCGCACGTACCGCAAGTACATCGAGCACAAAGAGATCCAGCGCCAAAAGCGCCTCCTCATCACAATCCCCAGGATTGTGTCATTGCTCAAGGATTGCAAGGGTCGCGAATAAGTAATTATTCGAGAACAACTGTTTTTTTTTTACCTTCATCGAACCAATCAATTGGGTTCAAGGGTCACCGGTAAGGGTGTCCCACAAATTCTGTCTCTGACTGTACTTTAAGACATACCTCACTCTCCATCAGATATGTCTTTTGTTTTTGTTGCATCCTGAGAGAGAGAATTTTGCTCGACCGGATTGTCGTGATCGATTGTGATGATGAGGCTTCTGTTGCTCTCCTCG
This sequence comes from Chlamydomonas sp. ICE-L, assembly GCA_013435795.1. Taxonomy (NCBI): domain Eukaryota; kingdom Viridiplantae; phylum Chlorophyta; class Chlorophyceae; order Chlamydomonadales; family Chlamydomonadaceae; genus Chlamydomonas; species Chlamydomonas sp. ICE-L. Next base: position 24,459 of record JACBWV010000522.1, on the reverse strand, counting down.
CGCTTTTTCACGAGGTAATTGCGCGTCTGAACAAGGTATTTTGGGAAAGGATCGACATGCGGTCTTCGGGAACGTATATGCATCAATGCATGCTCAAACTTCCATCCAACATGTTGGACCATATAACACAGCGTCACACAAACAGAGCGACTAACCCCCTCAAGGCAGTGCACAAACACACAACTTTTTTTTTTATGAGCTGCAACTATGAAATCCATGCATTTGCTAAACGCAACAGAAATATCAGTTGATGGGCAATCATCCGGCATATCAACTTTAGCATATATTAGCCCCACGCGTTCCGTTACATTGCATTCCGTAGCAACGTTCAAAATATGTGTGACGTTGTGGGTGGTGAGAAGATCACGGTCAAAAGATTCATGGAACCCGCCAACAATCAATCCAGGAAGTATCAAGGACATCTCGTTTCTAAACACATCACATATATATTTAATGGATCGGATATGGCGCATGCTTCCGCACATGGAGCATGCCACCGAATCCAGCAGGAAACGCAAAATTAGCTTGTTGCATAGCCAACCTAAACGCATGGCGACCGCTCCCCTGCGTGCGCTGCCTCCTCAAAGTCTCAAGTAGCGCCAGGGCTCTGGAAGTTTTTAACACACCCAAGTCAGCGACCATTCTTAACGCCAATTTTCTATCGGCGATGTCGTACATTTCCATCTGATATATAATGGGCGTTCCTGCCTCACGGCCGATTTTTTAAATTTCTAATCAGGATTTAGAGCCTCCTGAACGACTCGCTAGCTTGAGACATCAGCACGAAGGAATCACAAATCCGCTCCATACCATGTTTCGCAACCAGTCAAAATCGGCCGTGAGGCAGGAACGCCCATTATGTGTTTCATTTTACTGTTCCGCCGACTGTAGAATTGTGCATCAACAAAAGTGTGTCTTTGCTTCCCCCCTCCCAAGCGTTTCAGTGAAAGTCCCAAGCGTTTCAGTCAGACCGGTCAATAATGTTACAGTATATTGAATAAATTCAAGCGAGTCATCAAATGAATCCAATACAATCCAATCTGCCCGCGCTCCCCATTCTGAAACCAATCTGAGAGTTGTCATGCCGAAACAGTGACGAATTACATTATTACACAGTCAGCATCATCCTTGTCCATTCTCACACAGCGGCACTTCTTGCTGATCACTGAAATAACATTCCTAATGGTGACATCATCATTCCTGCTGGTCTTGGTGGAGACATGATCCCGAGTTGGAATATAAAGGAATATCTTCCTTGATATTGAAAGGTCAAAATGTTCCAAGAAGAATATGAACGAGAATTACGTGTGTTGATGGAAAAAAACACGAAACCCGTCCGAAGCCTGAGCCTAATAGATGCCATCACCAATGACTTAACTGTGACATGGTTTTACTGGAAATGGAAAGTTCTCAAAATTATTGGTTATGAAGTCCAAATCATTCATGTATGCGAGAAAGGTTGTTGTAGAGTTGTGTCTTCCTCTGATATCGGAAGCTTCTCAAGAAGTGCTTGTGCAAAACCAATCAATGAAATACCCAATGTTGCCCATCCAGTAAGAGATGTTGCGTTCTGAAACAATCCCGACACAAGAGCACATAATGCAATAAACAGTGCCAAGAAGCGGATGTATCTACAGTCGGCGGAACAGTAAAATGAAACATCCCAATAAACGGTATAAGGCGTCGACAGACGTTATAGTGTACGAGTGGATGGTCCTACAAAATGGCCCGTCCAGCAAAGAAACCTCCTTTCATGACGCATTGCACATCAACAAAGACCCCGTGTTCTTTTGGGCCACGGTACCGGGGAAGAGTCGATCGCTTAAGTGCGGCTGGTCCTTCAATGGACACTCTCGAAAGTACCGACAAAAGAACGATACGGAGTCTGCAGGATGGAGAGCCGTGATCTAAAAAAGAACCACGATATTCTCGTTAACATCCTGCAATTTGTTGATTCAAAATCGTATTGGTGTTCCACTGCCCCGTGGGTTGCTACACCATTTGGTTACACCGTAAGGTGTGCCGTACACTCCAGAAAACGGTTTCATTTTAGTATTCCGTCAAGTGTATCTGGACTCTTCATCTTGGAGGTGCCGCTCCTCAAATCGTGTTGCAACCTCCACGTCCCCCATCAGTTCCTTGCTGAAAAACGTGAAATTTTCAAGCAATCCAACACCCCCTCTCACATTCAGTAACCCACAGGGCTCCTCCGAGGATTCAGTGCTGCCTTGACAAACCATGCGAGGAGATGTGCTGCGGGGGTGGGTGATTGTGTGACATGTATGTATTTAAAAAAGCAATTATCACAATACCGGCTGATCCAAATGAAATGCTGATACCCCAACCGAGGCACACGCCTTCATATACTCCGAAACGTGTTCAGGAGTCATAGCAGCGACGTCATCAGGCGATAACGACAACAACTTTTGCCTGAGATGGTCCTCAGACTCATCAGCACGGGCCTCAGCCTCACGACGGGCAGCAGCTTCCGCACAACGGGCAGTAGCTTCATTGTCAGCACGGGCCTCAGCCTCACAACGGGCAGTAGCTGCATTGTCAGCACGGGCCTCAGCCTCACGACGGGCAGTAGCTGCATTGTCAGCACGGGCCTCAGCCTCACGACGGGCAGTAGCTGCATTGTCAGCACGGGCCTTAGCACGATAGGCATCGTCACGACGGTGGAGGTATATGAAAAGCGCAATTGGTGCAACCGCTACAGTCAGCTGAACAGTAAAATGAAACATGAAACATATATCAGATGGAAATAAATAAAAAATGTAATAATAAATGTACGACATCGCCGTTAGAAAATTGGCGTTAAGAATGGTTTCTGAATTGTGTTAAAAACTTATGTGTTTACGAACATCAGTCGCTTCAGAATTTGGGATTCCCCCAAACATCACCTTTGACATTGTTCAAACAAACCCCGATAATCCATGGGATTGGGGGCAATTGAGTGCGAACTCAAATATATTATTACCATCTGACACAGGCGTTTGCAATATTCTCTAATAATCTTCTCCGCTCTGAAAACCCTGTTATTCCATTCTATTCTCTAATAATTCTGAAGGGGTCAAAACCCTACCTACAGTCGGCGGAACAGTAAAATGAAACATCCCAATAAACGGTATAAGGCGTCGACAGACGTTATAGTGTACGAGTGGATGGTCCTACAAAATGGCCCGTCCAGCAAAGAAACCTCCTTTCATGACGCATTGCACATCAACAAAGACCCCGTGTTCTTTTGGGCCACGGTACCGGGGAAGAGTCGATCGCTTAAGTGCGGCTGGTCCTTCAATGGACACTCTCGAAAGTACCGACAAAAGAACGATACGGAGTCTGCATGATGGAGAGCCGTGATCTAAAAAAGAACCACGATATTCTCGTTAACATCCTGCAATTTGTTGATTCAAAATCGTATTGGTGTTCCACTGCCCCGTGGGTTGCTACACCATTTGGTTACACCGTAAGGTGTGCCGTACACTCCAGAAAACGGTTTCATTTTAGTATTCCGTCAAGTGTATAATAAGGGTTGGGTACATGTTGTTGACCATCATCCTGCGAGGAAAAGAAAGGCAAGCAATCGCTTTCCATGTATGTGGGGGAAATTATGTGGCACAGTGAACGCGCAAATGCACTTCCTTTATCAATTTCTTTACCGATCAACAAATGTTTGAAGTGTTGAACCCGCTTGACTGGACAATACAATGCCAGCAGATGTAACTGAGGTATCCCCTACACATATCGCCCCTTTGTATGTCAGAGACCCACCCAAGGAACGAGGAAGAGGCACAGCCTCTTCCATAAAATAGGGATTGATTGATGATTCTTATTTTTTTGTTGAAATAATTGTTATTCCCAAGATGGAGAGTCTTTTCAGAGGTGTTCATGTGAACACGTTTACTGTTCCGCCGAATGTAGACGTGAGCATGATGGATGTAGTGAATGCACTTACATCTGCTAGATTGGATGGTATGTTATCCAGAATGGATACAAGAACATCTATGTTGGAGCTGGTGATTTGTCTGCCACCAAGTGACCCACATTCGCCACTACGGTATCATTCTTCGTACGAACTGTTACCGTCTCGTACCATCGACTTCTAGCCAGGTGGTACCGTTCCTCGTCATTGTACAGTTCATACTGTAGTTGCATCCACAACACGTCTGTGGTTTGATGCATACAAATCTGTAGTGCACAAGTGTGGTTTCCAATCGCCATCATATTGATTGCTATAGGAATTGTTATCGGTCGGATTTTTCCTACAACTGACAAGCTAGCTTTCCATGTCCATGCATCAACATCTCCTATATTGATCCGCACCCACTTTATATGTTGGATCCCCATGCCAGCCAATGTGATGTTGCGCACCACATCACCCTCTCTAGGCAGTTCGTATTGTAGATAAGACTCCCCATTGCTTTCCCTTCGGAGAAATTTGTCGCAGCTCAAGCATACCTGGTAGGACACCAATAGGTGTGGCCGCTTACCCGCTAATAGCATCATTAATGCCTGGTATTCATTCATACACAATGTTTATACACAATGTTTATACTGACGAACAACATTTGGAACATTATCGCTTGGTCAGATACTCGTTTTTCGAGGCGTACACGGAACAACTTTTTCCAGAAAACCGAGTGTAAACAACTTTTTCCAGATAACCGAGTGCAAACAACTTTTTCAGAAAGAACCAGTGTGCTTCATCTTCTGTTTCTGTTTCTACATACAGAACGACTGATGTTCGTAAACACAGAAGTTTTTAACACACCCAAGTCAGCGACCATTCTTAACGCCAATTTCTAACGGCTATGTCGTACATTTATTTCCATCTGATATATGTTTTATTTTACTGTTCCGCCGACTGTAGTGAATTCCGTTGTTTTTTTACTCTGCAGCACCTAGGGTGATCAACATTGTCAACCCACCCTTTCTCACTTGGTCATCATCGACATGACACAACACATCCAAATCGCCATTTAAATCCACGGAGCTAGATAACTCTGAGGCGGAGCTAGATAACTCTGAGCCACCTAGAGTGATCAACATGGTCAGCCCACCCTTTCTCAATTGGCTATCATTGACATGACACAGCACACCCAAACCATCATATAAACTTGTCATGCTAACTTATATTCCTTGCTTGCAAAAAAATACGCGCATACACGCGCATTTGGATGCTGCCAAGTTGTATGCATGACAACCACCCACTCTTCTCACTCCAATTCCCTGATGTCCATTCACATGGGACCCAACCCCTTGAAAACTGCCTCCATCGCTATTGACAACCCAGGACATCCGGATTCTATGGTATTTCTTTCACGAGTGCATTAGAGAAGATATTTCTTTTTCTTTTACAAACTGTGTAACTATTGTTCAGCGGTTATAATTGAGTTGCATTATTCATTCAATAAGTTTGACTAATGCCGCTACAGCTAGGGACATTTGATTGTGGGACACCTTTTATTTTGGGGATTTGACAAATTCAAGCTTTGTAACCGATCTTGTCAATACAGATACTGTCTTCAGGAGATTGATACAAAACATTCAAGGCCTGTACAGACACAGAAGTTACATGATCAAAGTAGCCTGGCAAGTCAACGTGTTGGCTTACATCGTGCGCATCAATAATCATTTTCAAAGCGTTCCTGTATTCAAATAATTCTGCTACATCTGGAATTATTGGGCACGCGCAGCGATATTTTCGCTTGAGCAAACTGAACAAATTCTCAATAGCGTTGAACTCTGGACTGTAAGGAGGTACAAAGAGCGGGCGTATTCCTACAGAATCGAACGCAGAGATCGTCTCCTTTGAATGATGGAACTGGATATTGTCAAGGACAGCGACAGTACCCTGCTTTACATGTAACTCTGATACAAACTGTACAAAGTCGACTTTCTTGCAATTGTGATCAAGGATCTTGTAATGAACAATACCTTTGACAGAAACGGCAGCGATTAGCGTCAATTTGGACATTCGCAATGTCCGAGAAATTTGGATATTTAAATGTTTGCCGCGTTGGCAATACCCTCTGCGACAAGTGTCACCGATGTAAAAACCCGCCTCATCAATGCTTATCAAATCCGATGTCGGAACGGCCAGATACTCTTTACAAAAACTTTCGACAGAAGATTTGTGGTCATTCTTGTGTCGAACAGTTTTGTATGCGCGCTTGCGTGTGTAGCCAAGTCTGCGTGTGTAGCGTCCAAACGTTTTTGGAGACATCTTGATAGAGGACAGAGACGTCACACCCTCTGCAAGCTGAGACATTGTCAAGAATGGATTGGCGTCGATCAGTTTTTTTATAGCAACCTTGATATCTTCGGTAATGACGCTCGCCCGTTTCTTCCGATGATGTTTTATATTGGCTTTGGTGACCCAACGTTGGAGTGACGATTTTGATACTTTGTACAACAGACTAACTTTCCTCAAGCTACGATTATAGTATTTGTAGTGAACAACCGCGCGATGTCTTACCTCTGCATCAATCATGATAACGTGCGCGTATTAGGGTATAAGGAAATTGTCCGTTAGTATGGTATCACTAAAATAATAATCACTCCCTATCGATGGGGGTGGTGACAAACAACGGAGATGACGACGATCTGGACATCATGGTGGTCAAGAAGACGCTTAATTCTTTGTGCATGGATGTATCAAGGCAGCAGATCTGCTCAAGGATCCAAAGCATGGTACTCGTAATCAACCAAGCAGTTGCAGAGGCATACTTATTCGCAAATTTTCACATAACCAGATGCCTAGATGATGGAGACTTTGATGTCAATCAGTTGCCGCACCTGGATCGGAACTTCTACTACAGGTGCATCCTTGCTGTCTCGACATCCAACGTTCGAAAGGATACGCTGGGACAAAGCTTGAAGGATAGCATGGTTGCTTTCGACGCTCTCAGGCCTGCAGGCTACTTAAAGGTGGACGTTCGTCAATGGGGACAGGTAATCGCAGACGTCTCAATACAAATGGCGACGATGGCATGCAACAGCGTCTGGGCAAACGTGGACAGGGTTGTAATCAAGTACCTGCGCTTGAAACATCCCTCGTTGAAGAAACATTTCAATAAGATTGTCAAAGCGGTGGTCCAGTATCCTGACTCGGATATCGACAAAATCATCCCAGCGGGTCTCGTGCATGCGAACCTCATCAAAGACGTTGTCAGACGCCTGAGAGATCTCTTGCCGCTTCCAAGGGGGAAGCAGTTCAACACTCGAGCACACCTGACAATGAGACTGTTTCATCACGTGCTTACAGAGTTGGGAGCAGATCTAAAAGAGAAAACAACAAAAAAACGCCCCCGTCTGTTCAGTATCCTTCCACGCAAGAGCGGCTTCACCATTTCTTACGTCCCTATATCGTCCATGACACTCATGAAGCTTCTCAGCATGGGCGATTCGCCGCTCGAGAGCGTCCGTGGCGATGGACGTCACGAGAATCATTCCATGTTGTGGAGAAAGTACTTCAATGTCCAAGGACTTGAGACGAAAGGGTCTCGTTTTGACAACCGAATCCTCAGCGACGGCAAAGGGGTCTCCATCCAAATGAAGCATCAGGTGGGTAAAGATATCGCTGGAGAAGGAGAAGGAGGAGGAGATAATGCGGGGTATCCCAAAGACGCAAGTATCGAAGACTGCCAGGACGCTTCTTTGCGCCAGGGTGCGCTGCGTGTCGGTATCGACCCGGGTATGACAGATATCGTCACTATAGCATCTTCTGACGGTCGAGTCGAGTCTTTCAGCTCTGCCCGCTTTAGCGAAGCAGCTGGGTACAATACCAGCAATCGTCGCACAAACAAATGGAATGCCGATACGCAAGACCTCGTGAAGTCCATTCCATCGCCGACTACGAGCAGTATGCAGGACCATGTCAGAGGTTACCTCAGCGCGCTCCCGACCCTCCTTCAACACCGAGCCAACAGAGGTTACCGATCGATGCGATTCTTTCGATATGTGGGCAAACAGAAGACGATTGAAAAGGTATGCGATTTGATTGCTCCAAAAGCACAGAAGAAAACGATTGAAGAAAAGGGATGCGATGTGATTGCTCCAAAAGCAAAGAAGACCGTTGTTGGCTTCGGCAACTGGTCCAACCAGGGCTATGGAATCAGTCGTTCGTGTTCTGGACCAGTGAAAGAGATCAGGAAGTGCCTTTCACGTCGTCAGAATGTTCTGTTCAAAAACGTCGACGAACGCAACACTTCTTGTACTTGCCACGGCTGCTTCCAGAAGCTCGTCAACATGAAGGCAGACAGCGTCGTCTGGCGCAGAGTTCAAAACGAGCCCTCCACCCTCATCGACGGGGCTCCTACAACAACAACAACAACAACGTTTGAGAAGCAGAAGACGGTGGTGAAGAACGTTAAGGTCCACAAAAAACTGCACTGTCGCAACAGTGTCAAAAGCGCATCATCCAATGTGCGCTGTGGTGCAACCTGGAACCGAGACGTGAACGCTGCCAAGAACCTTCTTCTGCTTCTGACGACGTGGATGGACGGGAAAGAGCGACCAGCGGCATTTTGTGTGCCCTCCTCATCGCCCACCCCAAAAACCACAGTTTCCGGAGAGGCAAATGTGGGCGCTCAACCAACCGACCCACCTGGGTCAGTTAGCAGCTTACAATTGTTATCCTCTGGGCCAGCTTAAATGCTGAAATACGGGATGAAGGACACGAAGGATTGGGACCTTGATACAAAACCTTTAGCTGACCTACCCAATCAATTGGGTTCAAGGGTCACCGGTAAGGGTGTCCCATAAATTCTGTCTCTGACTGTACGACAGTCGTGCATTGAGATTAGCCGCTAATGAAGGACATGTGGATGTCTGCAAGGTTCTGATGAATCCTGAGTTCGCGGGCGAGAAGCACCGGGCCAAGGCAGATGACGAAAACAGCGAGGCACTGTGTGCCGCCGCTAATCAAGGACATGAGGATGTCTGCAAGGTTCTGATGAATCCTGAGTTCGCGGGCGAGAAGCACCGTGCCAAGGCAGATGACAACGAAAGCCATGCACTGAGGGAAGGTGCTATGGAAGGACATGTGGATGTCTGCAAGGTTCTTATGAATCCTGAGTTCGCGGGCGAGGAGCACCGTGCCAAGGCAGATGACAACGAAAGCCATGCACTATGTGACGCCGCTGAGGAAGGATATGTGGATGTATGCAAGGTTCTGATGAATCCTGAGTTCGCTGGCGAGAAGCACCGGGCCAAGGCAGATGACAACGATAGCAAGTCACTGAGGATAGCCTTAATTAGAGGCCATCTCGATGTCTGCAAGGTTCTGATGAATCCTGAGTTCGCGGGAGAGGATCACCGTGCATCGTCATCCGTGCTTGGACGGGATATCGCAACCAGTCAAAATCGGCCGGGAGGCAGGAACGCCCATTACTTGTGAAAAATAAACATGGTATCATTCTCATCAGACAGGGTTCGATTTCTACCCCAGGATACAGAGATGGAGAGTCTTTAGATGTGTTCATGTGAACACATGTAAAATAGGGATTGATGTGAGCCTCCGGCATTGAGAAAATAGGGATTGATGTGAGCCTCCGGCATTGTACAACAATCGACCGTCTGTCCAAGTTGTACATAGAGAATTGGAATTGATTCAATATACTGCATTATTGACCGGTCTGACTGTAACTTGTGTTGACATTGTTTTAATTTATCAAAAAACAACATGCAGGATCCGGACATCATGCATGGTTCTATCAGCTTTCAAAAGGCTACGGGGTCGACTGGACCTGATGACATGTACATCACCGACGACATAAGGGCCGTGTTTGAAGCTGTCGCACTTGGCAAAATCAGGATGTCATTCAAGTATTCGAATGGAGCTCGGTGCAATCCTCCAGCTGGCCTTTCTGTGCGGAAAAAAAGGGTTTGGGGTGGGCAGGTACTAGTTCAGCAGATCATTGACACTGCTTTTGATACTAGGTGTTACGACGTGTCCATTCAAGAGTCCTACACAATCAAGCTCGGCAACGAGGATCTTTACAATATTGTGCCGCAGATGCAGAGCTATGTCAAGCCCTTGCCAGCAGGTTCGCTCACCAAGGCAAGGGCATTAGCTGCTGCGGCTGCCGATGCTGCTGCACACGTAGCAGCACTTGCCATTGCTGTTACTGCAGACGATGCCATTGCTGTTACTGCAGAAGATGCAATTGCTGTTGGTTATCTACATTGAGCTTGTTCCTACCGAACTCAGTCTCAAGCTTATTCACTCAAGCAGCTTCGTGTACGGCACACCTAACGGTGCATGCACAACACCGAGAAGCGACATTGGAAATGTAGTGTAAACACAAGCAGGGTTGAGTTACGAATTGCTCATCATCATAGGAGGACACAAGAAGAGACACGCGTGGCTGATGACGCCTACTCTAAGGACAGCTGACGCCAACATTCCCTAGACGCTTCGAGAGCAGACCTACGACTTGGCTTGCTTGCGAGTTTCACAAAGTTCTCTCGCGATTCTGAGACCGGAGATCGCGGAAACGCATTCAATAGGTGGGTTTGAATCTTTTGCCGGAGTGGTGGTACACTACAGTACATGGCCCAGAGATTGAGATTGCGTAACACACGACTTAAGAAACAATCATCAGAATTTATAAACAATGATTGACAATTCTCAACTACTTATCTGCATCTCTACCTTCGCTATTATTTACATGGCTCGACTGAAGATTGAGCTTGAGACTGAGCGCGTTCGAAAGAAGGCAGATGCTGCTCGAGTGAATAGTATGGAGATTGAGCTTGAGAATGCTCGAGTGAATAGTATGGAGATTGAGCTTGAGAATGCTCGACTGAAGATTGAGCTTGAGACTGAGCGCGTTCGAAAGAAGGCAGATGCTGCTCGAGTGAATAGTATGGAGATTGAGCTTGAGCTTGAGACTGAGCGCGCAGAAGCGCTTGAGAAGCAACTGAGGTACGATCTGTCAAGCATGACTATCGAGCAATGGAATTCCCTGAACGATAATGACAGGCGTCTCAATGAGGATCTTTGCAAACAATACGGAATCCCCCTCCCCAACATGCAGGAGTCGTCCTACCCAGGTTCAACCGAACAGGATGGCGAACGAATCTACGACAAGTGTTCCATGTGCGCCTCGAAAAACGAGTGTAAACAACGCAAAATCCATACAGATTATTACAGCCATACAAACTCGAATCTCTCTCTGTCGAATTCATTGTCGGGGCCATTCATTAATATTCAGTGCACGGATGCGGTGGCGGATTCTCGTCCCTCATCGCCTCGCCTCGTATCGTACGAAATGTCATGATTACCAAAGCATTCGATACCAAGACGGGGTCATCAATCATTTCAATCATATTCGGTCTCGGGTTGGCTGCACTGTTCAGACAGAGTTGCAAGGGGGACAGGTGTATCACTAAACTCAACAACTGAGGACATACACCCGCCTGCTACTACTACTGCTTGCAAGTTGCATTATTGAGTATAAAAACATCATGCATCATGATTGGAATAAGTAATCAAACATGAACGATCACTCAGCGATCACGATCACTCCTCATTACCTTCGTCGTCGTTGCATCAAACGAACACCATTAAAAGATGTTGGCATTGTCGACTACGATGCAAAGCTTCAAAAGGAGATTGAATCCATCCATGACCATTTCATGCACAAGAAAGAAGTACTTGAACGCAGAATATTAAAATTGGAGCAGGACAGCGAACAGCAAATCAAATTCGCAACCCAGCGGAACACTATTGCCAAAATGGAAGGCAAAGTTGATTTGGTGCAGGTCGCTGAAAACTATCGTCGTGTTGAAGCGATCGAGGATGAGTGCTGGGCTTCGAAAGTCACCTTGAAAGCGCCTGTACAAGTCGAGGAGGTGTCGTCACACGGGGTCGCCCCTCCTTGAAGCACAAGTCGTCGAGCCAGAGCCACACGTTCATTTGTGAAATGATAAACCGCGCGAAGAACGGAAAAAACGCCCGCAACCATCACAAACGTGACCCTCGCTCATGTGATCATGAACGGATTCGTTCTCGCCAATACAGTCAACGGAAGCTTCGTGTACGGCACACCTTGCGTGAATCCATGTCCGTACGAGCTTTACATTTGAAGAGAAATTGGAAATTCAAGCTAACAAATAATGAACATGTCATGAAATACACTCGGACAATTACTTTTCTGTCAAGTGAGCTCTTAGTTCCTCTGGAATCGGCACGCCCCTCTCCCTGAGTGTAACGGGGTTAATTTTAAACCATTTCATTATATTCTCTATTGAGTCTGTGTTGACATGCATTATAAATTGGGTTAGTATTGACATGGCGCCATATTTTTTGTATAGTTCTTGCTGATCTGTATCTACGTATGACATCACATATGTCTTGGGAAGATAGCAACATATTGGGGTTTCTGCTCAACTCATACCAGTCCCATGGTTTATCTGGGTTGGTTTGTATAATCTCCCACGTGATGTTGGGGTTTTCGCTCATTCCACCCCAATTCCACGTTTTGTCTGGGTTGGTTTCGATAATATCCATCGTTATGACAGGGTTTTTGCTGATCCAGTTCCAATTCCATGGTTTATCTGGATTGGCTTCGATCATTTCCCACGTGATGTAGGGTTTTCTGCTGATAAAATACCAGTCCCATGGTATATGTGGATTGGCTTGTATAATATCCCATGTGATACTGGGGTTTTTACTGATCAAAGACCAGTCCCATGGTTTATCTGGGTTGGCTTTTATAATATCCCATGTGATACTGGGGTTTTTACTGATAAAAAACCAGTCCCATGGTTTATCTGGGTTGGTTTGTATAATATCTAGTGTGATGTTCGGGTGTGAACTCAATCCACCCCATTCCCACGGTTTGTCTGGGTTTGTAATGACAATATCCCATTTAATGCATGGGTTTCTGCTGATCCAATACCAATTCCACGGTTTGTCGGGGTTGGCTTCGATCATTTCCCACGTGATGTAGGGTTTTCTGCTGATATAATACCAGTCCCATGGTTTATCTGGGTTGGCTTGTATAATTTCCCATGTGATATTGGGGTTTATGCTCAACCCACCCCAATCCCAAGGTTTACTGGGGGGTGTAATGACAATATCAATCGTTATTGTAGGGTTTCTGCTGATATAATACCAGTCCCATGGTTTATCTGGGTTGGCTTGTATAATCTCCCATGTGATGTTGGGGTTTCTGCTGAACCAGTTCCAATCCCATGGTTTGTTGGGATTGGATTCGATGATATCCCATGTGATATTGGGGTTTGAGCTCAATAAACTCCAATACCACTTGTGTTCCATACATTTGACCCGTCTCGAGATGTGGTTATTTATTTCCACTGAAATCATTATTAATAGTAATAGATAGTAATAGATAGTAATAGATAGTAATAGATAGTAATAGATAGTAATAGATCCACAAGTATCTTTATGCTCCGATTATTTTATGATGATGCATGCATGGGCGGCTTGTGTGCTCTTGCGCGTGCGGGGAAAATACATACACGCAGACTTTTGGGGACTCATCATGTAACGGTCAACAGATTGAAACATCCGGGTATTAGCCCAGAAAACAACAGAACGTCAGTGGACATCGTGAGAGGAAGTGACTCTCGCGCGGTTGGTCAACTTTTCAAAAGCCTCAAAAGACAGGGGTATATTCTAAACCCTGGTAAGGTGTGCCGTACACGAAGTTGTTTCAGTTTAGTATTCCGTTGACTGTGTATCACCGCTTATGCACTCTGCTACATGGGTCCAAAATAGGCATCCTGCATCATGCCACTGGTGCTTGCAAACATGGGCTTAGATCAAGCCTGGATATCCTGCTTGAAGCAGGTAGGTGTGAAGGTCGTAGTTGGGGGTGATGCCGATGCGCATGATTGTGGTGCCAAGTGCGCCCTTCACGACCCCCAGCAGGCGGCCATGCTTGTCGACCACTGGTCCGCCTGAAAACCCTTCATCTGCGTGTGCAGTGATGGCCACTGAGCCAGGCATGGTGCTGGATAGTGAGCCCTTGGAGCAACTGGGCTTGTTCTCTGTGCCTGTGTACCCCAGTGCGTACACTGACGCCATGATTTCAAGATCAGTGGACCAAAGGCTCGTGGCAGAGCGGGAACCCTTCAAAAGAATGAGGTCAGGCACATTGCCTGGAGGTGAGGGGGCCACGACCTCCAAATCCTCCTCAAAGCCGTCGGTTGGGTACCTTGCCTTAAAGGCCACAGCCGGTGATGTACTACCTAGGGTCTTGCCGCAGAACCCCTGCATGTGTCCTGCTGCCACGATGACTTCCCCATGCATGAAGCCGCTGAACTGACCAACTAGGCTTCCGTCCTGACTGAATCCAATCAGCTTCACTACCAATGGTGACACCTTGGCATACACTGCCTGGTCGAGCATCTCCACTGCAGCACCGACGTCCACCGGGTCAACACCATCATCCAAGTTTATCCGCAACCTGGTCATGTTACAGCCAGCCCGGTCAATAATGTTACAGTATATTGAATCAATTCCAATTCTCTATGTACAACTTGGACAGACGGTCGATTGTTGTACACATTTACACATTGCTGAAAAGTTTGAGGAGAGTGGCTATACTTGCGAATGTAAGCCACGGGTGCCGCCGCCGTCCTTGATGAGAGTGTGACTGACTCGACAGTGCTTTGTTTCTGTTCCTGCTTGACCCTAACCTGTTCCAACCTCCGGTGGTCGCGACAACATTTATTATTGATTCTTAATGATGTTTTCGATGTAAAAACAAAGTCTCTGATTACAGTCAGAGACAGAATTTGTGGGACACCCTTACCGGTGACCCTTGAACCCAATTGATTGGGTAGGTCAGCTAAAGGTTTTGTATCAAGGTCCCAATCCTTCGTGTCCTTCATCCCGTATTTCAGCATTTAAGCTGGCCCAGAGGATAACAATTGTAAGCTGCTAACTGACCCAGGTGGGTCGGTTGGTTGAGCGCCCACATTTGCCTCTCCGGAAGCTGGGGTTTTAGGGGGGGGGGGGCGAGGGAACACATCCGGTCGCTCCACGTTATCAGAAGCAGAAGAAGGTTCAGCAGAGTTCACGTCTAGGTTCCAGGTTGCACTATAGCCACATTGGATGCGCTTTTGACACTGTTGTGACAGTGCAGTACTTAGTGGACCTTGACGTTATTTACCACAATCTTCTGCTTCTCAAACGTTTTAGCCCCTTCTCCTTTGTCTGACACTACTTCTTCTTCTCATGGTGATACACTATTTCACTCACATTTCCTTATACCCATAATCAACTTTTCAAAATAAAAGGTGTCCCACAATCAAATGTCCCTAGCTGTATGCAAACGGTTTGCCAAATGCAATGCCATTTCGAATTACAAGACATCGGATTTCTTTAAGATTAGCGATGGGTGCGTAGAAAGAACAGGCTTTGCGTTGTTGCAATAGATTCAAATCTTTGATAAATCACATGGCAACTTTTGACAAGAAAAATGGTTACACCGCAAGGTGTGCCGTACACGAAGCGGTTTCATTTAAGTATTCCGTTGACTGTAGGGGTCCAGATACAGAGGGAAGGGAAGGGAAGGGGCCCACTTGCGAGTACCTGATGGAATGCAACCATTCCAATTCGTATCCACAACGGAACCAATGACCCATGATGTTTTTTAGCCAAGCCTTTGCTCCGTCATACAGTTTGTGTTTGTCTTTGTCTTTGTCAGAAGGTTCTTGCATGTTGTTTAATGTCTTGTGTAATTCACGAACCATCTGAAACGAGGGCCCAATTCCTATTGAAGATGCAACGGCGGGAGTCGTTTCCTCGTCAGTGCAAGTAAGTTGAAGTATGGTATTTTCAAACATGTAAGCACCTCGGCGAATTTGATCCACCCATATTATAGCCAAGATTATCCTGCCATCAAATGTTTGTACTGATTGTATATTTGCACACTCCATAATAATGGAATGCTTTATTATTTTGTCTCTAGCCATGACGCACCGATATAAATCCCCCAAAGTCTGCATGTATGATGTGTTTTTTCTGCTTCTCCTTTTATCTTAGTCTGGTTTTCGAATAAAAAAAATTGCTGCGCATACATTCATTCACATTCACGACGAATTCGAGGACCAGCGCGCACCAATCTGAATGGAGGAGCGCGGTGCATACTGATTACTGAATACCACGAGTAGACTCCTGCTTGACAACTCAGTTGGATTTATGAACGGGAGGAGCGCGGGCACCGTGTAGCGGTGCATATGGATTCAGCTGATGACTCGCTAGGATTAAAGCAATTCACAATGAAGATCTTCTACAGTCGGCGGAACAGTAAAATGAAACATATATCAGATGGAAATAAATGTACGACATCGCCGTTAGAAAATTGGCGTTAAGAATGGTCGCTGACTTGGGTGTGTTAAAAACTTCTGTGTTTACGAACATCAGTCGTTCTACTCTGTGGAGGTGGAAACGCTTTGGTGTAAATCGAAAACGACGTGAATTTGTAAGCAAACTTTTTGAGACGAACAAAGAGTTGTTGAATTTTTTTTTATTGTCAACTCAATGCACAACCGCAAGATGGAATTGATGGGTCTAGGACGACCTCTTCCATTTGCCCACAGCAGCTCTGTTGTTGTTGATGAATAAAAACTCGTATTGTTGTAGACACCACTCGGTCCCCCTCCGGTGGTCGCGACAACATTAGGTTACACCGCAAGGTGTACCGTACAGAAAGCGGTTTCATTTTAGTATTCCGTCGAGTGTAAGCGTACGCCGAACAAGATAAGTAAACGTGAACCCTTGGTTGAGCTTGAGCCCTTCATGTCAGCGCCAAAAGTATACCTCGATTTATATGAATTTTGGGGTGTATACAACACTTGTTTCCGACCTGAGGATGGATATTCATGCCACGAAGTGTTCGTGCCTGATGTTGACTGTGCGATTGGTGCGGGCGGTACAATGGAGGAGGCTTTTGCAGCTGCCAAAGAAAAGCTGACTGACATGGTCAGTGATTTCATGTATCGCGGCGAGGCCATCCCGCCGCCATCACTCCCCTCCGACATCATCAACCGCAGACAGCAGGACAACGAGCAATTTGCCGGCTTCGTGGTCACCTTCGTCGGAGTCGTCATTGTTTCCACCCTGCCAAGTTTATGTGACAAGGCAGGCCAACCACGTGAACTGCTGCCGTGCCATGACGTGTGAACACCATCAATGACATAGTTCGATCCGCCATCGATCCCGACAAATATGCCGTGATGCCCCACCGTCTCATCCCAAACCGCAATGTGATCCCCCGGCTCGGCCTTTTGTGCCAGCGTATCGCAGTCGCATTCGTCACAAGTGGCAAAATAACTAGCAGACAATTCGTTCAATGTCCATCTGCACTGCTATGCCACCATTTAGATGTATACGCCAATGTCAAGCTGATGGCTTATTAAAAACCGCATGCGACCATGCACAACACCGAGACGCGACATTGGAAATGCAGTGTAAACACAATCAGATACACATTTTACACACTTACACATTTACCAACATGAATCCTGCAGCCTCCGGCACCATGTCCATGAGCTACTTGAAACGCCATGTGTACGAGCTGAGGACGTCCATGGATCCGAACATCGTTGTCAAGCTCCAGAGCCTCGATCATGACATGGCACGCATATGGGTTGAGAATGCGGAGGGCGTTTGTGTGGACACACACGAGGTCAGTGTGCATGAGGCAACTGGTGAGGAGCTTACAATCACCAATGAGGCTGTTCGCGTGGAGAGGTCTTATATCATCAAGATTAATAAGTCATATGTGGTGTTGTTCATGGGCAGCAGGATCCTCAAGATTCACAAACAGCAGCAGCATGCACTGTTCACAGCGAATGGTGCTGATCTGAAGCGCATTTGAGTGGGTAGAAAATTTTGCCTAAAGGGGCCACAGCAACCTGGGGCATCGACCGCGTCGAGTCACAGAGCGACCGACCTCTCGCATCATGACGGAACCTGTGTCGAGTCGAGACCCCTGGCAAAAACATAGGGGTGATATGTATTCCTAAATCGTTTTTTTATACAACCCACAACCCACAACGAAACACAGTTTAGCGAGGACACCGATGAATACATCGACAGCCAAGGCGACCCATGCATGTCTTTGCCAGCGGGAGAGCGCAAGGATTGCAAACAATAGGTATAACGTGCCGTGAACAGGGCGAAGTTTCGACCACCAGATATTCCCGCCATCTGGCGCCACCTCTATCCCCGTTTTCCGAAGGCCTCCAAAGTATATGACAAAGAACCCTATTGCTGGCACAAGGGCCAAGACGCCCATGTACCTTAGATAAATAGGTGTCGCGAGAAAGGCAAGAATCACGAAAGCTGTCCTGATTCCCATGCACCCGATCCAGAAAGCTATTTGTCTTGAAATGTTGTTGGCCATCGTGTTATAATTTAAGTTTTGTTTTTTGAGGAAGATTTCAGGTTGCCTTGTTCCACATGTACCTCGAGGAAAGCGGGGACAGTAAAGTGGTAATTACGGTAATTACGGTAAAGTGGTAATTACGGTAATTACGTAGACAGGAACGCCCCATTTTATCGTGTATTTGGCTTGGTTGCAATATGCTTCTTCAACTTCGATATCATTTGTGTAATCTTGGACAAGGCCTTCTTTGAGTAAGCGTCCATGTGCCGGACGTACTCTTCAGGACAGCGCATTATCATGAATCGCAAATATTCGGTATCTGATACCAACTTAATTAGTTTTACGAGCACTTCCATCGTCTGTATGATGCTTTTAATACTGCTTGGTGTAGGCATCGCACTTATCTTACTCCTCATCTTCCGGATATCGGAGACGATTCGCTTGATTTTAGCAGGAGGATTCGCTTCTTCGACACACGAAAGCATAGCGTTGTACTCGGGAGAGTTCAACATCGAATCAAGTTCTTCCAGATTTGACATGACGATTGATATACTTCAAGATAGGAAAAAACTTAGGCATCCAGGTTGATTACGAGCATGCGCAGGTCTCGATCAGGCGGCGACCATGAAGTCAACATCAACAGCTCACTTGGTGTGAGACATTCGCTTATGTGACGCACTCTGAAAAGTTGACCAATTCAAGATTTGTAACCGATCTGCTGGTTGATGTGAAGTGTGGGCTCCCCTCCGGTCGCCCACCCGCTCGGTTCCTCGCGGACTCCTTTGTGGGGGCTCCCCTCGGTCGCCTCCGGTCGCTCCGCTGGGGGGGAAGAGATGAAAGGACAAGGGTCCCAAATAAATGTCTCCTTTTCCTTGTTGAATAAGAAAAAGTGCCGACATTGTCGTCACCCTAGGTCTCAACCTCGGTACAACCAGTAGCTCTCCCTTTGGTGAGTAGCCAAACACGTCTCTCGTATGTCTTCCAAATGAAGTTTCGTCGATCGATACAAAAGTCCTCCCTTCCTCTTTTAACCGTTCCCTTTGGCTTATGAATGACGTGGTTTTCTCATATAAGTTATCAGGCCTGGAGAAGAACTTTGCTTTTTTCTTTGTGAGCCCAAGCCTTTTTATCACAACGCGAATCAATTCTTTTGATACCTCAAATCCGAAAGCATCCTTTACCTTATGACGAAGAACAGCAAGAGATGTGAATGGATCTATTTTTAATGACGCCTTTAAGAACTCTATGACCACATCGCAGACGAGAGAACGTGTCCCGACGCACTCTCCAGATCGTTTGACAAGCGTCGCGCGAACGATCGGAAGGCGTGGCTACAATCATACGACACCAACGACACGCTGGACTACCAAGCATCGCAGCAGATGAGGGTGTGCTACGGAGACTTCATCGACAAGGATCTGAAACACTTTTCGAATTACGACGTCCTCAGGTCTGTACCATCCGTTGTGGACGGTCTTAAGGTGTCCCAGCGCAAAGCTCTCTTCGGCTGCTTCAAGCGATGCGGTCCCTCGAACGACAACTACCCGGAAGCTCGAGTCGCTCAGCTCGCGGCTTACGTTTCGGAGCACTCCCTCTTCCACCACGGAGAGGCGTCCATGCAGGGTACCATCATAGCCATGGCCCAAAACTTCGTGGGTGCCGGCAACAACCTGAACCTGTTGCAGCCCATCGGACAATTTCCAGGCCGTTCCTGCCTCCCGGCCGATTTTGACTGATGGTTACATGTGACTGTTGTTGACATCAAGTGTTGTGATACGGTTCTCATCCAAGTGTTGGCAACATATATCACTTGACAAGCATGATGTTGATTGCTTGAATTTTTTCATGTCATAGCACGCATTGTTCTTTCTCATCAGCACACCATACATCGGAAATCCCTTGTGAATGTAAGCCTCGTACACTATTCCCACGATACTTGTTGTCTTATCCAAGTCGTTGTGCGTTGTTGGGTTGTCTACGGTTACAATGGACCCTACAGTGTACGTGGGATTCTGGTAAGGTAAGCAATCCATGTCTGAAGATCGTGTTTTGAAATATACAATATAAACCCTAAACAATTATCAGCATGGAAAGCGCGAAGTTATGAAAGGGGAATCTCGCCCCCCAGTAGTGGGGCAGTGGAATTCACGAGGAGCATCTTCACTCCAGGTTCACGATGATCTTGTTCATGGTTGTCATCTTGATGGGACAAGGATGCACCGCCATGGATGACCTTGCCCCTCAGGTGAACTTCAAACATTTCAAGGGACCGTTTAAAGTTGGCTTCTGGTTGGAATGCGGTGGGGTTAAACCTTTGAATGTGCTTGATCGCATCTGTCATCGTAATGCATCTTTCCCACATCAGATAAGCAGCAACAACTGTTGCAGACCGTTGTCTTCCTAACCTACAATGCACAAGCACGACATTGTTTTGACTTAACACTCCATGCATCACCTCAACAATATATGGTAGATAGGATATGAGTTTCGTGACCTCTTTTTGCCTGCAGTTGTCTTCAACAGCAACCTTAATGTATGTTGTGTTTGGGTTCCTTGGTTTTATGTACGGTGTGTGGTTTGTGCAGTTCACAACAAGCTTGAATTGCAACGTTTTACAAAGTTGGTGGTTGAGAGCTGCTTCTTGGTCTGATAGGTAAAGATTGTCGCACACTTTGAACAAGTTATCGATATGCATCTTATTGAGATCAGCCATATTATTGTTAATTTTCCCAACACTGGACAACAACAGGTATTTTCAGAGGTGTTCATGTGAACACGTTTAAAATAGGGATTGATGTGATCCTCCGGCATTCTTCATTTTTTTTTTTTTTTTAAAGTGTTGTTCTTCGGTGGTGCCCATTTTTGTACTGTCTGTATGAAGTTATTCAATATCAGCTCGGTATGAGCGCAGATTGACTCCGGATGGAAAAGGGTTCCCCATATCCGTCGTCTCTTATGTCGGAACGCTACAACACGTTGGTCATGGACCTCATCGAGGCAAATCGGGCGCATGCACGGAGCTAGATCAGAAATTGAGTATGCAGCATAGAAGTCAGCCTCCAATTCCATTGGAATCCCCTCAACGAGCCCAATACGTGCCCCAATAATTTTGATGCCCCGTTTATGGTGTACGGCGGCACCTGTGTATTCGAGATGACCACCAAAGTATAAGTTGATAAACTGGGCACCAAAGCATATTCCAAGAACCGGAGCACCATGTCTGAGGGCAAAGGTGTTCATCGCCTCTCTGTCACGACCTATGTCATGCACGTGCAATTGCGATCCCGTGAGGATGAACCCAGAAACTTGCTTTGTCCGGCAAATCTCTACAACCTCTGAAAGAGTACGTGCGATCGCATGACCATGCCTTTGGCGCCTAAGAAAAGATAGGAGGTACTGCCTGAAAATAGGCTTGGGACCGATTGTATTGTCAATGACAACGAGCATTTTACAATAGAATATATAATACACTCCAGAAAGCGGTTTAATTGGTGAATATATACTTGTTCAAATGCAATTTATGTTTATTGCAAACATGAAGGAAGTGTAGTTCATTTGGATGTAGTCTGAATAAGTCAACAGATATGAGGGCTATTTCGATAGCACGTGGACATGTTTGACCCATGTTACAAATTGCATGCAAGAAACGACTTTCCTTCATTACCAACAATCTCCCTGGTTCTCCAGTTGTTCGCATGTGAGGCAGATCAATTTCTATGTCGTTGAAGTCTTCACAGATCTCATTGCTCAGACTCACAGGTATATTACAGCAGGCTTCACGTGAAATAACTCTATCCACATCAGCAACACGTTGAGTGGATGCTTGAATGACCATTCGACATTTGTCCATATCGTTGTATGGATGGAGCTGTACATTTACAGTTGTTCTCAAGTTACCTTTATACAATTTGTCATCTGATTAAGATCACCCAGATGTCTGAGTTTTTGGCGAGACGTCAGAGTGCCAACCTGGATGGTGCCCGTCAAGTCATCGGAGTACTCACGCAAACGGCGGAACACTGTCGAGTGTATTACGTCGCACTCAATCACTCACAGGCCCCCCAAAATACAAAACGAACGAACGCGAGAAGCATCATCATCGTGACACACCCTCAGAGAAAACGGCGGCATCATCATCGTGACACATCCTTAGAGAAAACGGCGGAACATGTGTCGAGTTACAGAGCAACTTTCGCATCAGGATATATCTACAGCCAATCTGGGATCACGAGTTGGGTTAGACACTGAATTTTAGCTGATCTACCCATTTGGGTTCAAGGGTCACCGGTAGGGTGTCCCACAAATTTTGTCTCCGACTGTAAAAAGAAAGAATGTCGGCACTGTTCGCTGCCCTGGTCATCGGGACCGTCGCGGGAACGCTCATCGGCACGATCGGCGCCGGCGCCGGCGCGCTTCTGGTCCCGTCCCTCATGTTCTTCGCCGGCCAGTCCATGCAGGGCGCAGTCGGCGTGACGCTGGCGATGCAGACTATCCCGGTGGGGATCGGCGGGGCGTACTTGTACTACAATAAGGGACTCATCGACCTCTGGGTCGTTGCTGCCGTCGCCATCGGCATGCTCGCTGGAATCCTCGGCGGCGGGGCTCTGGCGACCTCGGGCGAGATCAGCCCGGTGAAGCTCGAGCTGATCCTGGGCGTCGTCCTGGTCGTCCTCGGGGGCGTCACCATCGCCAAGACGCTCCTCGGCTACACCACTGTTCACCCTAAACGGAACAGCTAATGTACGAATTCACTACGCATCCGTCTCGTTTCTAAAAAAATGTATCAAAAAAAGAGTATCTAAATAACTAACTTACTGACTGACTAAAGCTGGCTGAGGGTCAGGGAGCTAATCTCAATTGAGAGCTCGTCAAGCGTAGCTCGCTTGGTGGCGAGGTACGCCTCACGCTTGGCGGGAGTCTGTTTCATGCACGCTATGTGCGCGCACTTGCCAGTGGTGAAGGTCCCACCATTGGGGTTGCTTAAGAGCATCTGTTTTCTACCACACGGGTTGCCGTTAATGGTGACAGCAGTGCAGCCCAGGGTGGGGGAATACCCCACGATGGTAAATGCACCTATATTGGATCCAACAGGAAGCTCGTTCTTTAGAACGGACCCGCGACCAACACGACCGGAGGCCAAGGAGGAGGACAGGGAGCACGTTGAGAACGAGCCAGCAGGAGCAGGAGCAGGAGCAGCAGCAGGAGCAGGAGCAGGAGCAGCAGCAGGAGCAACAGCAGGAGCAGCAGCAGGAGCAGCAGCAGGAGCAGTAGCAGTAAACGTAAAAGCAACAGCAGGAGCAGCAGCAGTAGAAGTAGAAGCAGCAGCAGCAGCAGGAGTAGGAGCCACAGAGGGTGAACCATTGGCGCGGCGCCTTTTACCGCCACTGCTGGAACTCTCCGACATGCATTCGTCCTCTGGGAGGGCAAGGGCACTGGCGAGGGCAAGCAAGGCGGAAGGAGCAGGAGCAGCAGCAGACTTAGCAGCGGTGGCAGCTAAGGCAATAGGGAGAAGCATGTCCTGTAAAGGCTTTTTCTCCGCTTTGGGTTTCTCTTCGAGCAACTTAGCGTACGCATTTTTCATTGCGCAGACAGGGTCTGCGAGGCACGCAGGAACGAGGGGAAATGAAATTATCTTGTTGCACATGTCCTTCAAATGAGGGACTGTGAGTTTAGTGTTGATCTTCGTTTGGTCATTCACTAGGACAACTGTAAATATACCGGAATCATTCACGAATGATGTGAAATCGGTAGACATGTTGTTGGTAGACATGATATCAAGTTTTTGTTGTTATTGTTGTTGTTGTTGTTGTTGTTGTTATTGTTGTTGTTTCAAAGGAAGGAAAAAGGCGTCAATTTTTTTTTAGCATGGAAAACAATATAAAAGAAGAAGAGGAGAAGACATAAAGAAGACAAAACAAGATGAAAAATACGATAAATACAAAGACATTGACCGTATCTTTACCTATTGGGTTTCACAGGGGACTCGAAGAATGGATAGATTCGCACACACAAACAGGGACGAGGCAATATACGCCCTGCTCGCACACGTCTACACGCAGTGCGACGAGACAACAAAATCGAGGATTAG
>JACBWV010000521.1:32500-60821 GCA_013435795.1 Chlamydomonas sp. ICE-L | reverse complement strand
CGCCGTAGCGACCCACCCCCTCGCCCCCTCCCCCCCGCCCACCTTCCAAACCGATCAAGCCCGGCCCCTCTCCCCCCCACCGGCAGCCGAAGCCCCCCCCTTTCCTTCCTCTCATTTCCTTGCCACCGCCACTGGCGCAGTTTTTCCCGACCAGAATGTGTTGACACAGCATGATAGCGCTATGATCGTACGATGGCACCGGTGTCAACGCCCCTGTCGTGTGGCTCCCCCTTACAAAGATCCTTTGTCCCCTTGCTGGAGGTGATGTGGACGACGCGTCTTTCCCAGATCTTGGGGCAAAGCCCCCGCAATGAGGCCTAAGTGTGGTCGGATTTGGTCTCCCATGGCCTGCGAGGGACATGATGTAGAAGGCATGTGGGAGTTGGTGTGGTGAGGGTGTGGTATGCAGGTGGTGTGGGTTTGGTGTGGCGAGGGTGTTGATTTGTTTGGTTTGGTTTGGTGAAGGTGAGTGCGGGTTTGGTGTGGGTGCTGTGTGGTGAGGGTGTTGTATGCAGGTGGTGTGAGTTTGGTGTGGTGAGGGTGTTGCATGGTTTGGTTTGGTTGGGTGAAGGTGTGGTGTGGGTGCTGTGGTGAGAATGTGGTATGCAGGTGGTGTGGGTTTGGTGTGGTGAGGGTGTTGCTTGTTTTGGTGAAGGTGAAGGTGCGTGTGGGTTTAATGAGGGTTTGGTGTGGGTGCTGTGTGGTGAGGGTGTGGTATGCAGGTGGTGTGGGTATGGTGTGGTGAGGGTGTGGCGAGGGTGTTGTTTGGTTTGGTGAAGGTGCGTGTGGGTTTGGTGAGGGTGTTGTGTCCAAATAGCAAAGCACCCACAGAAGTGACTCCTCACACCGACCCTAACAGGAACAGACACTAGCTGCAGCGCACGGACCATGCTCTCCACTTCCGATAGTCTAGCAAGCAGCATGAGTTGTGGTGTGGGTGTGGGCGTGGTACGGGTGTGGTGTGGCGTGATGGGGTGTCGGAATGTCCACTAGCGCACGGACCATGCTCTCCACTTCCGACAGCCCAACAGGCAGTGTGTGGTGTGGGTGTGGGCGTGGTATGGGTGCGGTGTAGCATGGTTGGGAATCGTACGGAACAGTAAATGACAGAAGTGTCTCCTCACACCGACTTACCTCAACAAGAACAGACACCAGCTGCAGTGCTCGGACCATGCTCTCCACTTCGGACAGCCTTACGAGCAGGTTGAAGCAATGGTTGAGCGCATCCACCATGCTATCAGACAGCGCAGACAGGCGCCCCTCCACTCTGGCTGTGGTCTCGGCTACAGCACCTGCAAGATAGCACGAACAGGGGGGGGGGAGTTTTTCAGGTCTTCATCAGTTTTTTTTGTATAAGGAACCGGTTGTCTTTGTCTATCAGACAGCGCAGACAGGCGCCCCTCCACTCTGGCTGTGGTCTCAGCTACAGCACCTGCAAGATAGCAAAAAAGGGGTGGGGATCAGGTCTTCATCAGTTTGTTTTGTAAGAAAAGTCTGTGGTCTCGGCTACGACATCTGCAAAGATAGCACAAAAGAGGGGGGGGGGGGGATTTTTGTTTTGTTTTTGACCCCCCCCCTTTCCATAGCTATTCTGGTTCCGGAGCCATCTGGCCAGTCTCTGTTTGTAGCTATTCATAGCTATTTTCAAATTGGCGCCTTTCAGCATTCTACACCTATAATTTAACTTGGCCGAGGATGGCCGAGCTTAAGTGGATCTAGGTCTGGTCTAGGTTTCCCCCAATTACACACACACACACCATAAGTTCAGATGGGGGGGGGGGGGGGGGGGGGGGGGGGGGGCGGTGGGTCAGGTCTTTATCAGTTTTTTTTGTGTCAAAGGAACCAGTGTCTTGTTTATCAGACAGGGCAGACAGACGGCCCTCCACCCTGGCAGTGGTCTCGGCTACAGCGCCTGCAAGAGAGCACAAACAAGGGGTGGGGCAGTTTTTCAAAGGTCATCAGTTTTTTTGTAAAGGAACCAGTGTCTTTGTACAACACCCCAGCCCCTCCTTGTACGCCACCCCATCAAAACAAAAGCTGGAATTTGCAGACGGTGAGCAGCAGAGTCGGCTGAAGAACCATGTAACATTTCAAATTAAAATTCAAAAACAAAGCATGGTGTGAGAAAAGTGCCTGGTGCTCATCCGCACTTACTTCCTGGGCTGAAGAACCAAGCAACAATTCAAATCCAAATTTAAATTCAAAAACAACAAAAAATATTTCCCACCTGCCCCTCCTTGTACAACCATTCTGAAAACAAAACTTAGGTCCGCGCTCACCTGCATTTTCTTCATGGACTGAAAAACCATGTACGAATCCAAATTTAAATTCAAAAACAACAAAAAACAATTCCCACCTGCCCCTCCGTGTACGACAACAATTCAAATCCAAATTTAAATTCAAAAACAACAAAAAATACTTCCCACCTGCCCCTCCTTGTACGACCATTCTGAAAACAAAACTGAGGCCCGCGCTCACCTGCATTTTCTTCATGGACTGAAGAACCATGTACGAATCCAAATTTAAATTCAAAAACAACAAAAAACAATTCCCACCTGCCCCTCCGTGTACGATAACAATTCAAATCCAAATTTAAATTCGAAAGCAACAAAAAATACTTCCCACCTGCCCCTCCTTGTACGGCAACTATTCTGGTGCTCACCTGCATTTTCTTCCTGGGCTGAAGAACCATGTAACAATTGAAATTCAGACTAAAAAACAAAGTATGGAGTGAGAAAAGTGCCTGGTGCTCACCTGCATTTTCTTCCTGGGCTGCAGCAACTTCAGCTTCAGCACTTTCCCTCAGCTGGAGCACCTCTGACAAATTTGGCATCCCGGCCTTGGGCTTGGAGGCTGCTTGAATCTGCTCCAAGCTGGCCTGTTGGTTTGGTTTGGAACAGTTGAGTTGAGTGGTGAGTGGTGCGTCGTGAGGGTTGAGTGAGAGAGGGTTGAGGGTTAGTCCGGGGTATAGGTCCAGGGTATATTTCCAGGGTATTTGGTCCGGGGTATAC
The DNA here is from genome assembly GCA_013435795.1 of Chlamydomonas sp. ICE-L. Taxonomy (NCBI): domain Eukaryota; kingdom Viridiplantae; phylum Chlorophyta; class Chlorophyceae; order Chlamydomonadales; family Chlamydomonadaceae; genus Chlamydomonas; species Chlamydomonas sp. ICE-L. The sequence goes on along the minus strand of JACBWV010000521.1, from coordinate 57,810 downwards.
GCCCTGGGTATAGGTCCAGGGTATTTGGTCCGGGGTATATGATGACTCATAAGCATACTGGTGATGGGGCGGAGGTGATGGGAGCACTAAACTGTTGAGTCTTTTTGATGGCCATGGAGATACTGGTGAGTTACTGTGGCGAAGGCTATTTGGTCCAGGAAATTTTCCAGGGTATCTGTGAAGGGTATATGACTCATGAGTGTAATGGTCATGGGGCAGAGGCGATGGGAGCACTGATGACCTGTTGCACTTCACTGTTTCCTTCTTGATGGCGATGGAGATACTGATGAGTTACTGTGGGAATGGGTGTCAGGTCCGGGGTATAGGTCCAGGCTATGTGTCCAGGGTATATGACTAATGAGTATACTGGTGATGGGGCAGAGGTAATGGGAGCACCGATTACCTGTTGCACTGAACTGTTTCCTTTTTGAACTACAAGTAGCAGCTTCTAGGTAGCTCCTTCCACCCATTATCAGGCCCAATCTGAAGCTAGCTAGTGATATGGCAAAATGCACAATCAACATTACAGTCCACTCCACACCCTACAGTGATACCGCAAGATGCACAATCCATCTACCTCAGCTACCGACCCACTGCCTGTTGTGATACGGTTATATGATATACAGAGCAATATGCACAATCCAGCTACCACAGCTACCAACCCACAGCCTGTACCAATACGGCCATATCATCTATAGCTATATAGTACATACTTTCTATGCACTACCAACCTTCTACTGTCCACTCCACACCCTACAGTAATACAGCAAAATGCACATCCAGCCACAACAGCTACCTATCCACAGCCTGTAGTAAAACGGTTACATCATGTATAGCACTAATATACCTTCTATGCACTGACAACCTTCTACTGTCCACTACACGCCCTAAAGTAATACAGCAATATGCACAATCCAGCCACCACAGCTACCTATCCACAGCCTGTAGTAATACGGTTACATCATGTATAGCACTAATATACCTTCTATGCACTGACAACCTTCTACTGTCCACTCCACGCCCTAAAGTAATACAGCAATATGCACAATCCAGCCACCACAGCTACCAATCCACAGCCTGTAGTAGTATGGCCATATCATATATAGCTAGGGAACGACAAATCATATGATGTTGACCAACAACGAGTATGATATCATATGATATCATACAAAAATCATATGATATCATACAAAAATCATACGATTTAATATCATATGATATGAGGCCCCAGGCCAAAGTTACCTAGTCAGACCGCCGGCATCATATGATATCATATTATGACGTGATATCATATGATGTCATATTGCGGACCCCTATATATAGCACATGTATTCCTTCTATGCACTAAGAACCGTCCACAATCCACTCCATAACCTACAGTGATACGGAAATATACCAAGAATTTGTTTTCCGCTAGAATCCCCAAGAAGTTAGGCACACATACACACACACATACACACACACACTCATACACAGATATACAGATACACAGATACACACATACGCACGTTTTCCGCTAGAATATATAGCGTTTTGGCCCAAATTGCCGCAATGAAGAAGATAAAGAAGAAAAATGCACAAATTTAGACAAAACAACAACTGAAAAATACCAAATAAAGGCGCACCTGGTCATCTAGGATTAATGCTGTTAAAGCCATGGCACTGGAGACGGCTGTAAGGGCAACCTGTGATTGAAGGGGTTTTTAGGGTGCAAGGGTTTAGGTTTTAAGGGTGGTGGGAGGCGGTGCTGATGTTGATGAAGTGGGGTGAGCTGCACAAGTTGTGGCCATTTAGGATTAATGCTGTCTAGCCATGGCACTGAAGACAGCCGTCAGGGCAACCTGTGCCAGGGGTGGGGTGGGGTGGGGTGGGGTGAGCTGCACAAGTTGTAGCCAGTTAAGATGAATTCTGCCAAAGCCATGGCACTGGGGGCCACCACCACCACCTCCAAATGTACTGACACTCACCACACACTCATAACAGCCACATAGCACTAAACCCACCAACCCCCTTCCGACAAGCTCACTCAACCACACTCAACCTGCATTAACCACAGAGCCCCCCCCCCCCACACCCACACATACAAACACACCCAAAGCAGAGGCTGACACTCACCACCAGATCCTTCCTGCCCATCATTCCGACAAGCTCACTCAACCACGCTCAACCTACATGACCCCCCCCACACACACACACCACCACACACACACACACACACAAAGCAGAGGCTGACACTCACCACCAGATCCTTGCTGCCCATGTGCTTTTCCACAAGCTTATATGCCGAGCACCACTGCTCCAGGGGTAGGTCTTGGCCGCACACTCCCAGCAGCCAAATGGCTCGAGCCTGCAGGAGGAGCAGCAGCAAGGGGTTGGTGGTTCAGTTAAATACATACATTAACAGTACGCCATCAATATTACGAGGCGTAAGGTTGAGGGGGCCAGCCTGTTTGCTTGCACTGGGGCCAACCACCAATGCATGGATACCTAAATAAATAGTACGCCTTATTACGAGGCGTAAGGTTGAGGGAGCCAGCCTGTTTGCTTGCACTGGGGCCAACCACCAATGCATGGATACCTAAATAAATAGTACGCCTTATTACGAGGCTTGAGGTTGAGGGGGCCAGCCTGTTTGCTTGCACTGGGGCCAACCACCAATGCATGGATACCTAAATAAATAGTACGCCTTATTACGAGGCTTGAGGTTGAGGGGGCCAGCCTGTTTGCTTGCACTGGGGCCAACCAACAATGCATGGATACCTAAATAAATAGTACGCCTTATTACGAGGCTTGAGGTTGAGGGAGCCAGCCTGTTTGCTTGCACTGGGGCCAACCACCAATGCATGGATACCTAAATAAATAGTACGCCTTATTACGAGGCTTGAGGTTGAGGGGGGCAGCCCGTTTGCTTGCACTGGGGCCAACCAACAATGCATGGATACCTAAATAAACAAATAAATAAATAGTACAACATATTATTATGACGATGCGCGAGGTTGAAGGGGACAGCCTGTTTGCTTGCACTGGGGCCAACCAACCACCAATGCATGGATACCTACATAAATTACAAAATTAGGTATGTATACTTACATGTAGAACGCTGGCGATGAGATGTGGCATAACATGAACGGCCGCAAGCACTCACAAGTAGAACGCTGGCGCAGGCACGTTTCATGACATGACTAGCTGCGGGCACTAACCTGTAGAAAAGTGGCGATGAGATGTGGCATAACATGAGCAGCCGCGAGCACTCACAAGTAGAACGCTGGCGCAGGCACGTTTCATGACATGACTTGCTGCGAGCAGGTTATGCAACATGTCATCAAACTAGCTGCGAGCATTCACCTGTAGAACGCTGGCGATGACATGTTGCATAACCTGAGCAGCCGCAAGCACTCACAAGCAGAACGCTGGCAATGAGGTCTTGCATAACATGAACAGACGCGAGTATTTACCTGAAAGCTGACTCAGGCACGTTTCATGACATGATCAGCCGCTAGCATTTACATGTAGAACACTGGTAATGGCATGGACCATAACATGAACAGCCGCGAGCACTCACAAGTAGAACACTGCCAATGAGATCTTGCACAACATGAACAGGCGCGAATATTTACCTGTAGAACGCGGAGGGGTGAAGCTACCCTCCAGTGAGCTAGCATCCACAAGCCAGATCCTCCTCGGGTTTAGGGTTTAGGGGTTTAGGATATAGGGCTTAGGGTTTAGGTTTTAGGGCATAGGAGATCTGGCTAGTGGATGCTAGCTCACTGGAGGGTACCTTCCCCCCTCTGTAGAACGCTGGCACAGGCACGTTTCATGACATGATCAGCCGCTAGCATTCACATGTAGAACACTGGTAATGGCATGGACAATAACTTGAACAGCCGCAAGCACTCACAAGTAGGGCACTGGTAATGAGATCTTGCATAACATGAACAGACGCGAGCATTTACCGGTGGAGCCCTGACGATGACATGATCAACAAATTGAACAGCCGCGAGCACTAACATGTAGAACGCTGGCGCAGGCACGTTTCGTGACATGACTAGCTGCGGGCACGCACCTGTAGAACGCTGGAGATGAGATCTTACCGGCCAGCCAGAAAGTCAGGCAGGCGAGCAACCATGTGGGCGGAAAGCTCAATATTGTACCAAAGCTGGCGATGAGATCTTGCATAACCTAAACAGCCGCGGGCACGCACCTGTAGAACGCTGGCGATGAGATCTTGCCGGCCAGCGAGAAAGTCAGGCAGGCGAGCGACCAGTTGGGCGGAGAGCTCATTCTCGTACCAATGCTGGAAGTTGATGTGCGACGACACATGGCTGTAGCCCTCCCCAATGCACCTAGTGGGGGTGGTTGGATGGGTTGTGGGTGTGAGTGGTTGTGTGGGTGTATGGGGGGAAGGGGGGGGGGGGGCACCACAGCTGGAAGTTGATGCGGGACGACACACAGCTGTGGCCCCCCTCAATGCACCTAGTGGAGGCGGGTGGGTGTGTGGGTGTGTGGGTGAGTGTTGTTGGTTGGTTGTGTGTGTGTGTGTGTGTGTGTGTGTGTGTGTGTGTGTGTGTGTGTGTGTGTGTGTGTGTTGTGTGTGTGTGACTGTGTGTGTGTGTGGGGGGGGTGGGGGTGGGGGGTACCACAGCTGGAAGTTGATGTGCGACGACACATGGCTGTAGCCCTCCCCAATGCACCTAGTGTAGGTGGTTGGATGGGTCGTGGGTGTGAGTGGTTGTGTGGGTGTATCGGGGGGGGAAGGGGGGGGGGGGGGGGGGGGGGGGGGGGGGGCACCACAGCTGGAAGTTGATGTGCGATGACACACAGCTGTAGCCCCCCTCAATGCACCTAGTTGGGGTGGGTGGGTGGGTGGGTGGGTGAGTGTTGTTGGTTGGTTGGTTGGTTGGTTGGCTGTGTGTGTGAGTGAGTGTGTGTGGTGGTGGTGGTGGTGGTGGGGGGGGGGGGAGTACCACAGCTGGAAGTTGATGTGTGATGACACATGGCTGTAGCCCTCCCCAAAGCACCTAGTGGGGGTGGTTGGGTTTGTGTATGTGTGTGGGGGGGGGGGGGGGGGGGGGGGGGGGGGGGGGGGATTGGTTTATTGGGTTGTGTTTGCGGGGGTGGTTGTGTGTGTGTGCGTACCACAGCTGAAAGGTTGACGTGCAACAGCACACAGCTGTAGCCCTCCTCAATGCACCAGCAGGGCAAGGACGCACAGACGAGAGGGGAGCGACATACTATACATATGCACATGTGTGTTGGTGTTGCGGAGTTCTCATGCCTACAAGCGCTTGCGCCACCGACTCACCCCAGCACTCAGGAATGCATAGCACCACTTCGTATATTGCCCCCACCAACACCACCACCACCACACACACACAGTGTCCACGATATCCCACGATAGTCCACTGTTTTCCACGGTATGTCACGATGAAATAGCCTGGGATATCGTGGAATAGCCCGAAATAGCCTGGAATAGCCTGAATACCAGCACATCCACGAGCATTAGCAGTCAAAGCCAGCCTTTAGCACACCTCCCTGGTAGTGCCCAACACCACTTGCACCATTGTCACATCCCCCACCCCCTACCACCACCACCACACACACACTACCACCACATCCACCAGCATGACCAGTCAAAGCCAACTTTCAGCACACCTCCCCCGTAGTGCCCAACACCACTTGCACAATTGTCACATCCCCCACCCCCGCCCCTATCAGCAGCAGCAGACCAAGCTCACCTGTAGCATGCCTCCCTCATGAGCACTGCTTCTGCTGTAGGCGGCTGCACCTGCTGTAGTGACCCAGCCAGGCCTATCAGCGCTTGCACTACCGGCTGGCCCCCACACTCAAGCATGCACAGTAGCAGGCCCACACCTCCACCGTAGTGCCCAACACCACTTGCACCTTTGCCACATCACCCACCCCCAGCAGCAGTGGACCAAGCTTACCTGTAGCATGCCTCCCTCATGAGCACTGCTTCTGCTGTAGGGGGTTGCACCTGCTGTAGTGACCCAGCCAGACATATCAGCGCTTGCACCACCGGCTGACCCCAGCGCTCAAGCATGCACAGCAGCACCAACCCCACCCCCGCCCCTATCAGTAGCAGACCAAGCTTAACTGTAGCACGCCTTCCTCATGAGCACTGCTTCTGCTGTTGGCGGTTGCACCTGCTATAGTGACCCAGCCAGGCCGATCAGCGCTTGCACCACCGGCTGGCCCCCACACTCAAGCATGCACAGTAGCAGGCCCACACCTCCCCGTAGTGCCCAACACCACTTGCACCTTTGCCACATCACCCACCCCTAGCAGCAGTGGACCAAGCTTACCTGTAGCATGCCTTCCTCATGAGCACTGCTTCTGCTGTGGGCGGTTGCACCTGCTGTAGTGACCCAGCCAGGCCTATGAGCGCTTGCACCACCGGCTGACCCCAGCGCTCAAGCATGCACAGCAGCGCCAACCCCACCCCCGCCCCTGTCAGCAGCAGACCAAGCTTACCTGTAGCATGCCTCCCTCATGTGCACTGCTTCTGCTGTAGTGACCCAGCCAGGCCTATCAGCGCTTGCACCACCGGCTGGCCCCCACACTCAAGCATGCACAGTAGCAGGCCCACACCTCCCCGTAGTGCCCAACACCACTTGCACCTTTGCCACATCACCCACCCCCAGCAGCAGTGGACCAAGCTTACCTGTAGCATGCCTCCCTCATGAGCACTGCTTCTGCTGTGGCGGTTGCACCTGCTGTAGTGACCCAGCCAGGCCTATGAGCGCTTGCACCACCGAGGGGTGTCGGCATCAAGGCCTGTCTCTATATCCATGGACCTACACACAGGTCAGAGCTTACCTGTAGCACGCATCTCTCATGAGCACTGCCTCTGCTGTGGGCGGTTGCACTTGCTGGTGTGACCCAGCCAGGCCTATCAGCGCTTGCACCACCGGCTGACCCCCGCGCTCTAGCATGCCCAACACCACTTGCACCATTGCCACATCCCCCACCCCCATCAGCAGCGGTTACCTGTAGCACGCCTCCCTCATGAGCACTGCTTCTGCTGTGGGCGGTTGCACCTGCTGCAGTGACCCAGCCAGGCCTATCAGCGCTTGCACCACCGGCTGACCCCCGCGCTCTAGCATGCACAGTAGCAGGCCCACGCCGATGGGGCGAGGGGTGTCGGCGTCAGGGCCTGACTCTACATCCATCGACCTACACAGGAGCCATGGGTACAGTGGGTGAGAGTGCATGACCAAATAAGGAACATTAGAAAATGATATCTAGCCAGCGCACCAGCAGGCCCACACTGATGGGGCGAGGAGTGCCGGCGTCAGGGCCTGACTCTACATCCATCAACCTACACAGGAGCCATGGGCACAGTGGGTGAGAGTGCATGACCAAATATCGAACGTTAGATACTGATATCAAGCCTGCACAGCAGCAGGCCCTGAGGGGTGGGGTGGGGTGGGGTGGGGAGGGAAGGTGGGATGCATATTTTTGAGGGTGAACCTTGGGGTGAACATCTTATTTGTGTGTTCTATACACCACCCCCACACCACCCCCACCCCCAACAAACACAAAAACGCACACTCCCTGCCCTACCCCACCCCACCCCCAACACACACACACACATCACTAACCCAATACACAACAAACAAACACAAATACACACAACATATTGGTGTGTTCCATGGTTGTTGCGAATCCATTACTGCATGTTATCGTACGATTATTTGCTTCAGGGATTTGTTTTTCAAATCTGAAAATGGGTTTTTTCTAGCCTTATGGTATTAGGCCTCCCCCAGGGACAGTGTTTTATAGCTTTAAGCAGCTTTTAAGGGCCATTTAAGGCCAAAACCATTTTTTTACAGCGGCAATTTGGGATCAAAAAAGGGCCAAAAGTAGCAATCTATAGTGGGGGGAAATCCATGATTTGCTCACCTTGCATAGCTCTCAGGCTACCCTATTTGTGCTTGAACAATTTACCTGTGTGTTATTTATGATTGCGCATGTTACCGTGTAATAATTTGCTCATCTTGCATAGCTCTCCAGGTTACCTATTTGTGGTTGAACATCTTGTCTGTGTGATCTGTGGTTGTTGTGAATCCATTACTGGGCTTGTTATCATACAATGATTTGCTTTGGGGATTGTTTTTCAAATCTGCAAGTGTTTTTTTTACTAGCTTTATGGCTTAAGGCATATCGCTATTTATAGCAGCAACAAAATCCTGATTTGCTTACCTGGCATAGCTCTCAGGGTCACTGATTAGCTTACCTGGCATAGCTCTCAGGGTCACTGATTTGCTTACCTGGCATAGCTCTCAGGGTCACTGATTAGCTTACCTGGCATAGCTCTCAGGGTCACTGATTTGCTTACCTGGCATAGCTCTCAGGGGCACTGATTTGCTTACCTGGCATAGCTCTCAGGGGCACTGATTTGCTTACCTGGCATAGCTCTCAGGGGCACTGATTTGCTTACCTGGCATAGCTCTCAGGGTCATTGATTTGCTTACCTGGCATAGCTCTCAGGGTCACAGATTTGCTTACCTGGCATAGCTCTCAGGATCACTGATTTGCTTACCTGGCATAGCTCTCAGGGTCACTGATTTGCTTACCTGCATAGCTCTCAGGGGCACTGATTTGCTTACCTGGCATAGCTCTCAGGATCACTGATTTGCTTACCTGGCATAGCTCTCAAGGTCACTGATTTGCTTACCTGGCATAGCTCTCAGGGGCACTGATTTGCTTACCTGGCATAGCTCTCAGGATCACTGATTTGCTTACCTGGCATAGCTCTCAGGGGCACTGATTTGCTTACCTAGCATAGCTCTCAGGGTCATTGATTTGCTTACCTGGCATAGCTCTCAGGGTCACTGATTTGCTTACCTGGCATAGCTCTCAGGGTCACTGATTTGCTTACCTGGCATAGCTCTCAGGGTCACTGATTTGCTTACCTGGCATAGCTCTCAGGGGCACTGATTAGCTTACCTGGCATAGCTCTCAGGGGCACTGATTTGCTTACCTGGCATAGCTCTCAGGGGCACTGATTTGCTTACCTGGCATAGCTCTCAGGGTCATTGATTTGCTTACCTGGCATAGCTCTCAGGGTCACAGATTTGCTTACCTGGCATAGCTCTCAGGATCCTGATTTGCTTACCTGGCATAGCTCTCAGGGTCACTGATTTGCTTACCTGGCATAGCTCTCAGGGGCACTGATTTGCTTACCTGGCATAGCTCTCAGGATCACTGATTTGCTTACCTGGCATAGCTCTCAAGGTCACTGATTTGCTTACCTGGCATAGCTCTCAGGGGCACTGATTTGCTTACCTGGCATAGCTCTCAGGGTCACTGATTTGCTTACCTGGCATAGCTCTCAGGGGCACTGATTAGCTTACCTGGCATAGCTCTCAGGGTCACTGATTTGCTTACCTGGCATACCTCTCAGGGGCACTGATTTGCTTACCTGGCATAGCTCTCAGGGTCACTGATTTGCTTACCTGGCATAGCTCTCAGGGTCACTGATTTGCTTACCTGGCATAGCTCTCAGGGTCACTGATTTGCTTACCTGGCATAGCTCTCAGGGGCACTGATTTGCTTACCTGGCATAGCTCTCAGGGTCACTGATTAGCTTACCTGGCATAGCTCTCAGGGTCATTGATTTGCTTACCTGGCATAGCTCTCAGGGTCACAGATTTGCTTACCTGGCAGAGCTCTCAGGATCACTGATTTGCTTACCTGGCATAGCTCTCAGGGTCACTGATTTGCTTACCTGGCATAGCTCTCAGGGGCACTGATTTGCTTACCTGGCATAGCTCTCAGGATCACTGATTTGCTTACCTGGCATAGCTCTCAAGGTCACTGATTTGCTTACCTGGCATAGCTCTCAGGGGCACTGATTTGCTTACCTGGCATAGCTCTCAGGATCACTGATTTGCTTACCTGGCACAGCTCTCAGGGGCACTGATTTGCTTACCTGGCATAGCTCTCAGGGGCACTGATTTGCTTACCTGGCATACCTCTCAGGGGCACTGATTTGCTTACATGGCATAGCTCTCAGGGGCACTGATTTGCTTACCTGGCATAGCTCTCAGGATCACTGATTTGCTTACCTGGCATAGCTCTCAGGGGCACTGATTTGCTTACCTGGCATAGCTCTCAGGGGCACTGATTTGCTTACCTGGCATAGCTCTCAGGGTCACTGTGCCACTCCTCCAACTCCTCCGGCGTTAGAGCCACGTATTTACTGATCAGCGCCTCAACTAGCAGGTGGCACTGCCCTCCTTCACTTGGAGGCGCCAGCATGCGGTTGAGTGCTTTGTAGGCCATGTGCGCCTTGGAGCGGTTTGCCAGTACCTGCACACACCAAACAGCATGCGGTCAAGGGGTGATTGTAGGCCATATTCGCCTTGGAGCGTGATCAGCGCCTCCGCTAGCAGGTGGCACTGCCCTCCCTCACTTGGAGGCGCCAGCATGCGGTTGAGTGCTTTGTAGGCCATGTGCGCCTTGGAGCGGTTTGCCAGTACCTGCACACACCAAACAGCATGCTGTCAAGGGGTGATTGTAGGCCATATGCGCCTTGGAGCGGGATGCCAACACCAGCACACACCAAACGGCTGGGTCAAGGGGTGATTGTAGGCCATATGCGCCTTGGAGCGGGATGCCAACACCAGCACACACCAAACGGCTGGGTCAAGGGGTGATTGTAGGCCATATGCGCCTTGGAGCGGGATGCCAACACCAGCACACACCAAACGGCTGGGGTCAAGGGGTGATTGTAGGCCATATGCGCCTTGGAGCGGGATGCCAACACCAGCACACACCAAACAGCTGGGTCAAGGGGTGATTGTAGGCCATATGCGCCTTGGAGCGGGATGCCAACACCAGCACACACCAAACAGCTGGGTCAAGGGGTGATTGTAGGCCATATGCGCCTTGGAGCGGGGATGCCAACACCAGCACACACCAAACAGCTGGTCAAGGGGTGATTGTAGGCCATATGCGCCTTGGAGCGGGATGCCAACACCAGCACACACCAAACAGCTGGGTCAAGGGGTGATTGTAGGCCATATGCGCCTTGGAGCAGGATGCCAACACCAGCACACACCAAACAGCTGGGTCAAGGTGTGATTGTAGGCTATATGCGCCTTGGAGCGGGATGCCAACACCAGCACACACCAAACAGCTGGGTCAAGGGGTGATTGTAGGCCATATGCGCCTTGGAGTGGGATGCCAACACCAGCACACACCAAACAGCTGGGTCAAGGGGTGATTGACTGCACTAGTGGTTGGCCCCAGTGCAAGCAAACAGGCTGGCCCTCTCAACCTTATGCCTAGTTACAAGGCGTACTATTTATTTATTTATGTATTAATCGACTTGGGCCTGCATCTCATAAGCCAATGCTCATCAATCGCACAATATAAAACCTCAGTGCTGGTCTATCAAATTAAAAAGGTAAGGATAACGGCTGGTGGAGCGTGGTGTTAAGGGAGCCCGTTGTACGCGGGTGGGGAGCGGTCTCCTACCTCAACTGGACAAGCTACCATCGCGGTAGACGACGACCTGCAACGCCAAGAGCGACCGAAGGGGGAGTCGAAGTCTATCAAATGAATTGATTGACAGCACTGTTTTTTTGGCGGAGCCCCCTCTTCAAGGGGGCAGGAGCCCCCGTGTTTATCCATTTGTCCGTATGACCGACTGATCATCCATCCGACCATCCATCAAGGGGGCGGGAGCCCCCATGTTTATCCATCCGTCTGATTGCGTTGAAGCCTGACACGTCAGCCAACGGTCTCGTAACTAACTCGCTTCTGTTGCCACCTGTCGCTTTGTCGCGATCTCTCAGCAAATTTGTAGGGTCGCAGGCGAAGCTGCATAGAACTTGTGTGTCCTGTCTCGCTGCAGCTGCTTGTTGGACTACACTGTCACCACCTCGATTCATAAGGAGCTCAAGAGGGGGCACAGCAGCACAATCATCACTCCATGGGCCAACACTGCAATGCGTAAGTGACACTGCTTTCCTTTTTGTAGGACGCGTTGCAAATTAAGCCACTCGGTGCGACCCCAGTACGACGCCCCCCGTCTTTGGTCGGTCAGACAGACAAAGGGGTGAATCTGAAAAGAAATAATATGGGATTGGACTGACATAAAGGGCATTCAAATGCAGCAGAAAGCTTTGGGATGTGCCCAGTAGCTGGCTAATGGAGCTGACGGGAAGCTGCCAAGCGTAGCCCAAATAAGTTCTATGCCGTGTCGCCAGCGACGCTAAAAATTGGCGAAGCGTGTTTGCAACGGAGCAACAGGTGGCAACGGAAGCGAGTTAGTTTCGAGACCGTTGGCTGACATGTCAGGCTTCGTCTCAGTCAGACGGTTGGTCGGACGGACAAAGGGGTTACCCTGGGGGCTGCCGCCCCCTTGATGAGGGGGCTCCTCCAAACAGAAACAAAATCGGATTGGACTGACATAAAGGGCATTCAAATGCAGCAGAAAGCTTTGGGATGTGCCCAGTGGCTGGCTAGTGGAGCTGACGGGAAGCTGCCAAGCGTAGCCCGAATAAGTTATATGCCGCGTCGCCTGCGACACTAAAAATTGGCGAAGAGTGTTCGCAACGGAGCAACAGGTGGCAACGGAAGCGAGTTAGTTTCGAGACCGTTGGCTGACATGTCAGGCTTCGTCTTAGTCAGACGGTTGGTCGGACGGACATAAGGGTTACCTTGGGGGCTGCCGCCCCCTTGAAGAGGGGGCTCCTCCAAACAGAAACAATATGGGATTGGACTGACATAAAGGGCATTCAAATGCAGCAGAAAGCTTTGGGATTGGACCAGTGGCTGGCTAATGTAGCTGACTGGAATCTGCCAAGCGCACTCCAATAGAGAACAAGACTCACATGCTCTCTTTGTGCTGGGGAGGCTCCAGCTGGCATGGTGGTGTGTGTGTATGAGTGTGTGTGTGTGTGAGAGAGAGGGGGGGGGGGGGGGGGGGGGGGGGGAGGGCACACTCCCACCCACCCCCCAAACCACCCCCCCAAACACACACACACTACCCCCCCAAAATAAATACAACTCACATGCTCTCTCTGTGCCGGGGTGATTCCAGCTGGCGTGTGCGTGTGTGTGTGTGTGTGGGGGGGGGGGGGGGGGGGGGGGGGGGGGGGGGGGCGCTCCCACCCACCCCCCATACCACCCACGCCCCCCTCACACTTACACTTACACACAAACACACTCCTTCCCAAAAAATAAATACAACTCACATGCTCTCTCTGTGCCGGGGTGACTCCAGCTGGCATGGCGGCCTCCAACCACTCTGGTCGATAGAATGGATTCAGCAATGCCTGTTTAGGAAAGAGCAAGCCAAGGTTTAGAAAAGAACAAGGGAAGGTTCTATTGATGGTCGATATAATGGATTCAGTGGGGAATATTTAGGACAGACAAGCCAAGGTCTAGAGAAGAACAAGGCAAGGTTGAATTGATGGTCGATAGAATGGATTCAGTGGTGATATGAGACAAGGTTGTATTGATATTGATATTCATAAGAGACAAGGTTGTATAGATATTGATATTCATAAGAGACTAGGTTGTATTGATATTGATATTCATAAGAGACTAGGTTGTATTGATATTGCTATTCATAAGAGACTAGGTTGTATTGATATTGATATTCATAAGAGACAAGGTGATATTAATGGGAAACTGGCTGATACCATGAATGCCATACTCAGTGCTTGTTCTTTTAATCCCTTCCTATACGGCTGGGCAAGTCCCTTTAGTCTATTTGGCCTACCCCTGGACTGTAACCTACATACATACTCGCATTTAAGATTGGGGCCTAGACAGGGATATTTATTTCAAATCAGAAAGAGGAAATCTTATTCCTTTTTATTTTATTCCTCCCTATTTCCCTCCCAAAACAGGACCCTTATTCTGATTTGGGTTGATATGGGCAATTATTTAGTCAAATTCAGTAAAAAACAATTATGCTTCTTCTTCCGGCAATTTGGGCCAAAAAGGGATTGTAAGCCGATCGGAATGTATTCCGGAAAATAACATCCCTGGGCCTACAGGCAACATGCTCCCCAACCTTGGCGATTATAGCGATAAACCAGATGAGCAGCTATTCAAATAAATAATGACAAAGTTGTATTTCTGACCAGCAGTCATAGGCGTAATATTCAATAATAATAATAATAATAATAATAATAATAATAATAATAATAATAATAATAATATGGTGATATAAGGGCTTCCTCCCCCCCCCCCCCCCACCCCAAACCAACCCAGCAGTACAAAACGAGGAAGTACAGATTTTGCAACGAATGTACTGGTGCATGCTCTTCTTTCTTCCCATCTCTTCTTTCTATCTGGGACCATTTCATGTTGTTCAATGGACCCCTTCGCTTCTTAGCATTGAATGTGACGAGTGCGGACGGGAATTGTCGAACAGGCACCCTGCGAACGTCGCGAGGCACAAGAACTCGAAGAAATCTTGGCCCTTGTGTGATGGTGTCCCCCCAAAGCAGGCACAACTTCCAAAAGCAGATGCACAGAGAGATGAGGCGGTGGTATGCAAAGTTCAAGGCTGTAAAAAGAGTGTGAAGATGTCATCCATGCAACTACATGTGGCTGGTCACATCTTGAGGCGTGAATGTGGTCATGTCAATGCCGTGTCAGCATGTGCTGCTGAGGCTTGTGGCTTTTGCGGTGTTGTCTGCCATGACAGAAGCTCTGGTGTGCGCAATGTGGGCTTGAAGAAGGGATCCACCTCACACATAATATTGGTGACGTCTTCATGCCCTCAAGTTTACAAGATGTCCTAAACTTCTGTTGAGAAGGGATCTACAGCCAACCCTTGTGCCAATAGGCCTGTTGCATGCCCTATCTGCCTTTCTGATCCCGGCAAGACCTGCAAGTACGTGAGGAGCTACCACTTCCTTCATCACATGCAGTCTGTCCACCTAGCCCAGAAACTTAGCACGGTCGACATTGAGACATTCACCCTGAGTGTGGCTGAGTTTAAGGGGGTCATTGGCAAGGAGCACTCATCTAAAAGGCGTGATCAAAAGGTGCAAGAGGCGCAATATCTATTGCAGGCTGAGGCAGCCCTAGTAGAGGTGCCGGCATTGAGGATGAGGACGAGGATGAGGATGAGGATGAGGACGAGGATGAGGATGACCCCATGGCCCACTGGTACTAAACCTCTAGGATAAATAAAAAGGTTGGTCGTCTAGGTGATTGGTTGTAATAGTCCGAGCATGTGATTCGTATTGGCTGAGCATGAGATTAAGATAGGCCAAGCTTTATAATTTTATAGGCTATGGCATATTAGAGGGCTGGGAACCCTATACCCCAGGCCCTACCTCTCATGTAACATTGATGGTGATGATGCGCTTCGTCCGTGTGCCCACAAACTCTGATTGTATTGTCTTATTTGATTTTTCTTGCTCCATATAGGGTGCATGGTTATGGGAGCAGCACCATTAGATAGGCCTTATCAAACTATACAAAATGCACCCTATTTTAACCCCCTAATTATTATTGTGGGAGGAGATAATGGCCTCCAAGTGGGTTCTGGAGCCGGGGTGGGTGGGTGGGTGGTAAACTCAGCCCTCTGTAGGGAAAATAGGCATGGAGAAGGAGATTTCTTTTTGCCCCACCCCCACCCCCACCCACCCCCTCGATAATAACAATAATAATAACGGGAGTATAAAAAAAAAAAGGGGGGGACACCTATCCCTAAAAAACCTGAGGGGGGCTGACCCCCCCCCCCCCCCCCCCCCCCCCCCATTTAAATCGAAATACCCCCTTTTTGAAAAACTTAGATATGGATTGTGGGGGTTTACAGTATGGCGCATATAATGGCATCCTCAGAATTCCCACATAGAGATTGTCTGATAGTCAAAATCCAGTTTTTCAACCCCATTCACCCAACAACCCACCCACCCACCCACCCAAGGGGTAGATACTTATTGCATAAGGTCCAAAGTGGTGCCAATGGACTGCTCTTGCCAAGGCCTACTCATGGGTGGTCTCAGAATGTCATTTGGAGGTCTGAGTAAAAAGTTAGAAAAAAACCTGAGGAGGGCTGACAATCAGGAGAAGTCAAATTGTTGAGGCCTTGACACCTCCTGATAATAATAATAATAATAATAATAATAATAATAATAATAATAATAATAGTAATAATAATAATAATAATAATAATAATAATAATAATAATAATAATAATAATAGTAATAATAAATAATGACTGCATATGAATTAATACCTTGGCGATGAACCGAATGAGCAGCACTCTTCGCTTCGGGCGCATCGCTCTTACAGTAGCGGCATCCAAGGAGACGACACCACCCTCCACAAAGAGAGAGAGGAAGTGGGGCACGAACTCGGCAAAGGGGATGGGGGTTAGTGGTCCAGGTATGCTATCACACATCTGTTGATGGGAGAGCAGGGGAGGGTGGGTGGGGTGGGTAGAGGAGGGGAGGCAGAGAGGAGGGATGGCAGAGGGGAGGGGGAGGCCAGAGGGGAGGGGAGGGGAGGTAGAGGGTGAGGGGGGAGGAGGGAGAGGGGCCATGGGGGGAGGGGGGAGGGGGGAGGGGGGGAGGTAGAGAGGAGGGGGGGGGGGAGAGGAGGGGAGGAGAGAGAAGGTAGAGGTAGAGGTAGAGGGGAGGCAGAGGGGAGGGGAGGGGAGGTAGAGGGGAGAGGGGGGGAGGGGGGAGGGGGGGAGGGGGGGAGGTATAGAGAGGAGGGGGGGGGGGAGAGGAGGGGAGGGGAGGAGAGAAGGTAGAGGTAGAGGTCGAGGGGAGGTAGAGAGGAGAGGAGGAAGGGGAGGAAATGGAGGTAGAGGGGAGGGGAGGTAGATAGGAGGGAAGGGAGGTAGAGGGGAGGGGAGGGAGGAGGTGAAGAAGAGGGGAGGGGAGGTTGTAAGGAGGGTGGGTGGTAGAGAGGAGAGGGGGTAGAGAGAGGAGGGGAGGGGAGGGGAGGGGAGGGGAGGGGAGGGGAGGGGAGGGGAGGGGAGGACAGGGAGATGGGTTTAGCATAAGAACATTATGGTCATGAGTATGAATGTAGGTAATGCTAGCAAGCATAGCAAGGAATTAGGGGGGTGAAGGTCGCACAAGGTAAGAGAAGGCAGCAAAGGAATATTTCTGGCTCCTAGAGTATGTCTGTCTGGTCTGTCTGTCTGTCTGTTGTCTGTTCTGTCTGGTTATGTCTGTTTCTGGTGTTTGTCTGTCTGTCTGTCTGTCTGTCTGTCTGCATGTATGTTGTCTGCACGTCTGGCCTGTTCTTCTGTCTTGCGGCATGTCTGCATGTCTGCCTGTCTTGCCTGTCTGTCGTCTCTGCCGGCATGTCTTGTCTGCCATTATGTCTGTCTCTGCCGGCAAAGTTGTCGGAAGGGATTGTACTGTATGTATGGTCTGTCTGCAGCCTGTCTTTCTGCGTGTATCTGTCTGTCTGTTTCTGTATGTATGTCTTGCTTTCTGTCTCGTTTTCTGTTCTGGCAGTAGTCTGTCTGCATGTTCTGTCTGTTCTGCTGTATGTTTCTGTAGGTCTGTATGTCGGTTGGTCTTCTGTTATGTATGTCTGTATGTCCGTCTGTCTGTCTGTCTATCTGTCGGAAATGTCTGTCTGTATATCGGTCTGCATGCCTGTCTGTCTGTCTGTCTGTCTGTCTGTCAGTCTGTCTGTCTGTCTGTCTGTCTGTCTGTCCGCATGACTGCATGTCTGTCTCTTTGCATATCTGTCTGTCTGCCAGCCTGTCTATCTATTCATCTATATATCTGTCTGTTACTGTCCAGGGTAAGCCAGATAGGCCAAAGGAACTTGCCCTCCCACTAAAAACCAATCAATATCAATTCCAATAGCGGTAGGAAGGGGATGGATCAATAAAACAAAAGATGTGATTGACTGGTTCTTCCAAGGAATCCAAAAAATCCGTTCATTATTATCAAAACTAAGAAAAACTATAGTACAATATCATCTATAGAACTCTTTTGGCGAATGTCGCAATGGCATGGTAACGTATCCATGTTGTAACAGCCAGAACCACTATCATGACGCCCTTTTTGTTACAGCAAGAACCACTATCAACTAGCGGCTTCTCTCACACTCATTAAAGGGACAAAGTTCATATGCAGGGTCGCAAGGACGCGGAACGGGAAAGGAAAAATTGGCCAGCAGAGTGTGTTGGCAAACGGAAAAACAAAAAGGTGGGCTTCCGATGGAGTGACCAAAGCGAGTTAGTTACGCGACCGTTGGATGCGTGGTCGGCGTCAAGGGCCCGAAATTTATTGGTCGGAACGGACAAATGGGTACCCTCGGGGCTCCGCCCTTAAGGCTGGGGCTCCGCCAAAAAAACAACAAAACTGGCAGGATTCATATATGGTCAACCTTTATGGTAAACATAAAGTGATTCCGCAAACTAAACGGCAGCTTGAACCCCCCCCCCAGGAAAGAAGGCATGGGTTTAAGGCCTTATAGGATTTCCTAAAATACTAAGTACAAAATACACATTATTATAACAATTTACAACAGGCAGTGAGCCGCTTCACTCTGCTGAATGCATTGAATGGTGGCCGTCTAGATTGGCTGGCCCCACACACACAACATACCACAACAAATTTGAGTGTAACACAACCCAACCACACACACAAACACCACACCAATATACACCAAAATATACACACACAACACACACACTGATTTGTAACATCACAAGATCACATACACAACACTTGATTGTTGCCACGCACACCACACAAACATAAACACTAACATACACCCAACACTTGATTGTTGACCACACCCACCACAACACCACCCAAACACACACATAAACACACCACACATGATTGTTAACACACCATACACAACCAACCAACTTGATTGTAAAAACACACGCACACACACATAAACACAAACATACACACACACTTGATTGTTGCACACATACACACACACACATAAACACAAACATACACACACTTGATTGTAACACCGCCACATTACACACAAACTTGTCTACACCAAACACACACACAATTGATGTTGGCACAGCCACCAACACCCGCCCACAACACTTCCACACAAACAGACCACACCAGCCTTGGTTGTTGCACACATTTACACATCACCACCACATAAACACAAACATACACACACTTGATTGTAACACACACACATATACACAAACATACACACACACTTGATTGTAACACACACACATATTTCGATGGGACCCACCTTGCCATGCGCTCATACATCTTGCCACCCAGATCCAACCAGAGTGCCGCCTGTTGCGCATCCAAGTTTGCGCCTACAACAACAGGATGAACAAACAGGCTTGATCAGGGCTTGATATTCGCAGTGTATGGTGAGTGTGTTACAGCCTAGGGGTATGTGCGTACAGTTACAGTGTATGGTATGTGTGTTATAGTCTAGGGGAAAGTGTGTTACAGCCTAGGAGTATGTGTGCACAGTTACAGTGTATAGTATGTGTGTTACAGTAGGGGGTCATTAGAGGGGCAGTCGTTAACATGACAATGCGGAATGTGACCCCCTCCCCCCCACACACACAGACACACACCACCACCCTCCGCCCGCCTGACCACCACAACCTCCCCAAACAAAACAACAACACATCTCCATAGGTTCCTCTAACCCAACCCAACCCAGCCCAACCCATGTGATATTTAACGAAGGAAGTATCGATAGCCACCCCAACCCAAACCTCCCTCCACCATCTTAAATCAATAAATAGTACGCCTTATTACGAGGCGTGCGGTTCAGAGGGCCAGCCCGTTTGCTTGCACTGGGGCCAACCACCTCCAACATCATCACAGCGAACAGATGTCACTTAGTACAGGTAAGTTTTTAAACTGTATAATCCGCTTAGAATGCTCCCTAATTTCCTGGATATCGTACGGGTGGTCTTGGAATGGGAAGGTGGTGCGCAGCCCAGAGTTGGCTGAAAAACCTATGTAACAATCTTATCCTTAGCACAGGTACTACCATAACCTCGGAAGTATATGGGCTTCCTACTGTTATGACTAGGGAACGGCAGAATGATATCATATGATATCATGTCATCATATGATATCATGCCAAAGTTACCATGTATATACAATACAAATGTTGCAATTTGTATGATATCATAGGATATCATACTCGCATTTGGTCAACATCATATGATTTGCCGGTCCCTAGTTATGAATCACGTGACTTCAGGATCGTGTAAATTTATTTTCATCACTTGCTCATTTGGTCAAGTAATGCAATAAGCCAGGAAGTATATCAAAAGCTCACGCAAATGACACCTCTCTACAGCACAAGCTGTACAAGCTGTACAAGGCAGAGCCCAACTTGAGGAGGGCCGGCAGTGATGGAGGTACAAGTCTTATGCATGCTTGTCGACTACGCCTCACCCTTCTGTCCCTTCTGTCGCTGCATGGCAATGCATGGGTCTGGCTAAACTAGAAATGCCCCCTGGAACCTCCATGGCTCTGTGCCCTGCGGGGTTCGGGGGGCAACGCGTCGCACTGGGGTCACACTGAGTCGCTCAATTAGCGACGCGTCGCACGGAGGAAAAAGTGGCCAAGCTCACCTTGAGGAGGGCCGGCAGTGATGGAGGTAGAAGTCTTATGCATGCTTGTCGACTACGCCTCGCTCTCCTGTCACTGCATGGCGATGCATGGGTCTGGCTAATCTAGAAATGCCCCCTGAACACGCATGGCATCTCGCCACGCGGGGTTGCGGGGGGCAACGCGTCGCCAGCTGGGGTCCACCACCGAAATCGCTCATCAATTGCGACGCATGCACGGGAAAAAGTGGCCAAGGCACAGTGTGGGCGCTGGCGTTTTGCGTGGTCCTTGGGGTGGTGCGGGGCGGGTGGGGTCGTGGGGCTCGTGGATCGGTAATCGTCGGGAAAGAAAAAATGAAAAAAAGAGTGGCCAAGCTCATGGAGGAAGGTACGAGCACGTGAGGATCACCTGTGGGGTATGGCGGGTACTCAGTTGCATGCATGCTAAGCGACAACGCCTCGCCATTCCGTTGCTGTATGGCGCTGCATGGGTCTGGCTAAACTAGTCAGAAATGCCCCCCGAAACGGCCCAGAGAGTCTCTGCGCCCCGAGTAGGGGGGTGGGTTGTGGGTGGGGGGGCGCAGGGTCGGTGACTGGGGGGGGGGTCGACAACGAGTCGCTCAATTTCGTGGCAAAACGCGAGTCGCGACGGAAAAAAAAAAAAAAGTGAGGGCGGCCAAGCTCACCTTGAGGAGGTCCTGCAGTGATGAAGGTACAAGTCTTATGCACCAGCTCTAGCAGCTGCTGCGTGCCCGGGTGCAGCTGGTCTGCTAAGGGGGATAAGCCAAGCATGTCCGCGACAGCTGAGATGGCCGACTTTGCAAAGACTGCATTGATATGAAACCTGCCCCACCAGGCTGGGAGGTGGCGTTTACCAACGGCCTTACAGTGGAGCATGGGAGTAGTATCACTCTTGGCTGGTTGCAGCCATTAAAGCAGACTGCGGACATTAAAGCTGTGACATCAAAGGAAATATCAGGATGTGGACTTAAAGGATATCTAGATGTGACAGTTCGAGCTATTAAGGCCGCAGGGGCAGATGGAGTATAAACGTGAGATAAAACGCCAAGTTTTGAACAACCCTAGTAGGGTTATATGTGTTATATGTGCTTTAGTATTAGGCAGAGGGTCAGGTTTGGGTTGGAGACCGTACAAGCATGCGTGTCATCTTGCATGAAGCCCCCCACCTAGGGTTGAAGAGGAGTAAAGGCATGCAGGGGAGCATGGGAGTGAGTAACGTGAGTACGTCCTGTTGTGAACACCTAGTAGGGGTTATATGGTGATTTAGTCTGTATACGTGTGTGATAGTGTGTTTAGTGTGTTATATGTTTTAGAGTGTTAAATGTTTCAGTGTTAGTGTGTTATATGTGCTTTAGTATAACGAGGGTTTCAGTTGGCAGACAGTAACAAGATGGTGTATGACCCCTTCATACCCAGCTGGAGAGAATATGAAAGGCAGCGCAGGGGGGGCATGGAGTGTAAACATTGGTTGGTTGCAGACATTAAAGAAGTTGTGACATTAAAGAGGATATTAAAGGGCTGGGTGCACAGTAAAGAGCAATAAAGGTCTGTGGACATTTAAAGAGATATAAAGGTGTAACATTAAAGAGAGTTAAAGAACGGGGGGTTGTGAATTAAAGAGATATAAGGTGTGAAAGGAAGCGATATTTAAAGGTTTGTGAAGCATCATAAAGGGATATAAAGGTGGGACGATTAGAAGAGATAGAAATGTGTGACAGTAAATGAGATGATAACGGTTGCTAGACATTAATAGAGATATAAAGGTTGTACAATAAAAGAGATATAAAAATGTGACAATAATGAGATATAAAGGCCTCAGGAAGAGCATGGAGTATAAACGTGAGGTAGAATGTTCAGTTATGAACAGCCCTAGTAGGGTTATATGTGTTTTAGTGTTAGTGTGTTACATGTGCTTTAGTATAACATGGGTCAGGTGCAGACAGTACTAGTACGCGTGTCATGAGCCTCCCAACCAGGCTGAGCGGAAAATAGAAAAGCTGTAGAGAGAGCATGGGAGGATACATTTGGTCGTGTGCGTTGCAGAATTTACAAGGATGGTGTTGTCAAAAATGCCAACGCCAGGCTTGAAGGGCGTATAAAGGCCGTGCAGGGGGAGGGCATGGGAGGTATACCACATAGGTCGTTTGGCGAGACCGTAAAGGGTATGCATGCCATGCCACCCCAACGCAGGATGGGGACGGGATACAAAAGGCGCTTGCAGGGGGAGCATGGAGTATTGGCAGGCTTGGACAGGAGAGACATGACACGGAATGTGTGGTCCTGAACCGGGCCGCAACAACTGAAGTAGATATAACGGCGTGCAGGGGGGAGCAGGGAGGGAGGGATAAAGTGACGTAAAACGCATTACGTTTTGAACAACCCTAACTAGGGGTATTTGGGTTAATGTGCTTTGGTTATAAATGGTCGTTGCCGACATACAAGTATGTGTGCAGGAGAGCCCCCCAACCGGATGAGAGAGGTATTAACGGCGATGCAGGGGAGAGCATGGAGGGTTTTAAGCATGGGTCAGGTGCAGACATGACAAGTATGTGTGTCATGATCCCCCCAACCAGACTAAAGAGGTACAAAGGCATGCAGGGGAAGCACGGAGTATAAACATTGGTCAGGTGCAGACAGTACAAGTATGCGTGTCATGAACCTGCCAACCATTAAAAAAAGGTAATGATAACCCCTAGTGGGGCGTGGTACGAAGGGAGCCCCGTCTTCCTGCGTTAGAGAACGGGCTGCTACTTTACCTGGACAAAGCTACTATGGCGCGAACACTAAAGCACACCCTTAGGGAGTTGCAGACATTACAAGTATGCATGTCATGGACATTTTACACAAGGAGCTGCAAGGAGCCCAAGTTTAAGTTTGGGCAAGCTAAACAACAACAATGGCGCATCTCCACAGGCTTACGTATACTGTACGCTTGTATATTTCTTTTTTTAATTCAAATAATTAAAAAACAACAGTCCACAGGGTAGCCAGGTTTAGAAATAAAAATAATAAAAACAAAAAAGTGAAAAAAACATAAGTCCAGAGTGCAACTAAGTTCAAAAATAAAAATAATATAATGAAAAAATGGAAAAACATAGGTCCAGAGGGTGGCCAAGTTTAAAATAAAAATAATAAAATAATAAAAATAAAATAATAAAAAGTCCATAGGGTAGCCAAGTAGAATGAAGGGACTTTCTCAACCTCAAATAGTTATAGACTATCGGGAGGGGCTGCACTCCAAGGACTACTAGGATGGCACACCTCGCAGTGGTAAGTGAACAGCTTGTGTAGGGGCGAAAAGGTTTCGTTGACTTTTGTCTTGAACAGCTCCCTCTCTATTGAGATCTGTTGCGAAGGAAAGCTGGCGCGGCGGGGTCTCAGATAGGGCGAGGTGGGGGAGGGGGGGTGCGAGGAGCAGTTTCAGGAAGAGGTGAGATAGCCACTGTAGAAAGAGGGGGCCAGCCCGAGGGAGAGGCGAGAGGGAAGAGGAGAGGGAAGGGAAGAGGAAAGGAGGGGGTGGCAAGGGCAAGGAGGAAAGAAGCAAGAGAGCGAGAGCACAGAGGCGCAGGGGAAGTGGGGAGAAAGAGGGCGCAAGGTAGAAGAGGGACGAAGTGGAAGAAGGAAAGAAGGGAAGAAGGGAAGAAGGGAACTCCGGCAGGAGGGGGGGGGATGGAAGGCGGGGGGGGTCGAGAGGAGGGGGCCAACAGACGAGAAAAATAGAAGCGGAAGAAGGGCGGAAGGGGGGGAAGGAAAAGCGGGAAGGAGGAGAGGGGAGAAAGGCGGAGAAGGGGAAGAAGGGAGAAGGGAGAAGGAAGAAGGGAAGAAGGGAGAAGGGAGAAGGGAAGAAGGGAAGAAGGGAAGAAAAGAAGGAAAAGAAGGCAAAAAGAGAACGGCGAAAGAAGGGAAAGAAGGGAAAAGGAAGAATGGTCGGAAGAAAGGGGAGGAGGAGGAGAAGGGAAAGAAGGGAGAAGGGGAAAAGAGAGGGCAGAAGGGGAGAGAGGGGAGAAGGGGAGAAGGGGAGAAGAAGGGGGAGAAGGGGAGAAGGAAGAGAGGGAGAAGGGAAGAAGCGAAGGGAAGAAGGGGAGAAAAAGAAAGAGAAGAAGGGGAGAAGGGGAGACGACGAAGGGGAAGAAGGGAAAGAAGGGAAGACGAAGAAGGGCGAGAAGGGGAGAAGCGGGAGAAGGGCGGAGAAGGGGAGAGGGAAGAAGGAGAAGGGGACGGAAGGGAAGGAGGGGAAGGGGGGGAAGAGGGGAGACGGAGGGGAAGCGGGGAAAAGAGGGGGAACGAGGGTAAGAGGAAAGGGGAAAGCGGGCAGAGAGGGGGGGAAGAGGGAGGAGGGGAGGAAGAGGGGGAAGAGGGAGAGAGGGGAAAAGAGGGGAAGAGGGGGAGGAGGGGGGGAGGGGGAGGAGGGGAGGAGGGGATGGAGGGGAGGATGGGGAGGAGGGGAGAGAGGGTGGAGGGAGGGGAAGAAAGAGGGGAAGAGGGGAAGAGGGGAAGAGGGGAAGAGGGGAAGAGGGGAAGAGGGGAAGAGGGAAGACAAGAGGGAAGAGGGAAGAGGGAAGAGGGAAGACAAGAGGGAAGACGAGGGGGAAGACATGAGGGGGAAGACAAGAGGGAAGACAAGAGGGAAGACGAGGGGGAAGACAAGAGGGGGAAGACAAGAAAGAAGACGAGGGGGAAGACATGAGGTAAGGGAAGAAGAGGAGGGGTGGGTTTGAGGGTTATGAGAGGAAGAGGG
>JACBWV010000521.1:0-27500 GCA_013435795.1 Chlamydomonas sp. ICE-L | reverse complement strand
GTGTAAAAGCCCACAGGCTGCCAGGGTCTGGGTAGCCGTCCCCAGGGTACATCATCTATAATTAAATGGATCCATCATTAAATGAGCTATCCCGAATCATCAAGAACATTAACACATGGCCCTCTATTTCTAGTTTGCACGAATACCACAAGCCTTCACTGAACCACAAAGGATTCTGGAGGTGGGTGGTGGGCAGGGTTGTTCAAAGCCCTTTGAGAATTCCCCCCCCCCCCCCCCCCCCCCCCCCTACACAAACACACCCCACCACCCCACCACACACACCACCCCTCCCCCCCAAAAGGTACGTGAATGCACGCACACCCCAGTTAAATCACGCTCTAGGGGGTCTGGGATGTGCGTGAAATCACTCACATCCCAGTTATACTGATGGGTCTCTATTTATAGTTTGTGCAAATGCCGTAAGCCTTCAGATGGGCCAAGAGCAATACAGGCATGCCCATGGCTTCACGAAATACGACCAAGCTGTAGCAAGAATGTGGGTGTCCGAGTCTGAGGCATTACGTGCTGCAGACAAGGATACCTCAGGCCTTGGTCCTGAAGCAAGATGAATCCGTTTGAATGCTTGAGAATAACTATGGAAGACAGCACTGCCCGATAGGGCATGAACTGCCTTCGTAGCACATGAAATGAGACGATGTCCCCTAAGTACTGTACCACACGTCTCTTTATCAGTCATCGGAAATAATGCTCTAATGCATCCCTTGGTGGGATGGATGCGAGAGCAGCTAGTTTGCTTGTTAGATCCTGCCTCCTTCTTGAAGCTTGAGGGATCCAGTCTAGTTCTTGAAGCCAAGCCAAGCCAAGCCAAGTTAGATCCTGTCTCCTTCTTGAAGCTTCAGGGATCCAGTCTAGTTCTTGAAGCCAAGCCAAGCCAAGCCAAGTTAGATCCTGTCTCCTTCTTGAAGCATGAGGGATCCAGTCTAGTTCTTGAAGCCAAGCCAAGCCAAGCCAAGCCAAGTTATATCCTGTCTCCTTCTTGAAGCATGAGGGATCCAGTCTAGTTCTTGAAGCCAAGCCAAGCCAAGTTAGATCCTGTCTCCATCTTGAAGCATGAGGGATCCAGTCTAGTTCTTGAAGCCAAGCCAAGCCAAGCCAAGCCAAGCCAAGTTAGATCCTGTCTCCTTCTTGAAGCTTGAGTGATCCGGTCTCCTTAAAGCCAAGCCAAGCCAAGTTAGATCCGGTCTCCTTCTTGAAGCTTGAGGGATCCAGTCTCCTAACAGCCAAGCCAAGCCAAGTTAGATCTGGTCTCCTTCTTGAAGCTTGAGGGATCCAGTCTCCTTCTTGAAGCCAAGCCAAGCCAAGTTAGATCCTGTCTCCTTCTTGAAGCTTGAGGGATCCAGTCTCCTTCTTAAAGCCAAGCCAAGTTAGATCCTGTCTCCTTCTTGACGCTTGAGGGATCCAGTCTCCTCAAAGCCAAGCCAAGCCAAGCCAAGTTAGATCCGGTCTCCTTCTTGAAGCCAAGCCAAGCCAAGTTAGATCCGGTCTCCTTCTTGAAGCTTGAGGGATCCAGTCTCCTTCTTGGAGCCAAGCCAAGTTAGATCCGGTCTCCTTCTTAAAGCTTGAGGGATCCCGTCTCCTTCTTGAAGCCAAGCCAAGCCAAGTTAGATCCTGTCTCCTTCTTGAAGCTTGAGGGATCCAGTCTCCTTCTTGAAGCCAGGCCAAGCCAAGCCAAGTTAGATCCAGTCTCCTTCTTGAAGCTTGAGGGGAAGGTAGACCTGTTGAGAAACAGGCAGCCTCATATTAGTAGTAATGAATGGATTATAGGACACAGGACAAGCATTCAGGGTGACAATGGCTTTTTTTGGGGGAGGGGGGGGGGCTCTCACAAGTAGGGTAGGTCCATGAAGAGGTACTGTAGGTCAAAGGAGCGTGGTTGGTTGGCATGATTACATGGTCTATCAGCCTTCAGGCTACTGGCCAATTGCAGGCGGAGTAAGCATGGATAGTATAAACACCACTGCACCACACACCCTAGAACACAGTGCACTCACATGGGTGTGAATATGGAAGTGAAAAAAACTTCAAATTCATATAATTAAAAACATCACAAATATATGTATCGAGGTATTTATTTAAATTCTAACTTATTTATTAAAAAATATTAAGAAAGGTAAGGCTCACATGAGTTAGGTACTGGAAGCCAAAAGAGCTCAACGCCTGAATCTCAGCCTTCTCCTTTGTTTTCATCATCAGCTCTAGCTCAGCGACCCAGTCAGGATTTGCTTTGACGAAATCCTCCTCCAGCTACATTGTGGGACAGGTGGAACGAGCAAGTGAGGCAATATGGGCAAGTTTGGCAGTACAACTTGTGAGGCAGTAGGAGCAAGTTTGGCAGTACAACAAGTGAGGCAGTAAGGGCAAGTTTGGCAGTACAACTAGTGAGGCAATAGGAGCAAGTTTGGCAGTACAACAAGTGAGACAGTAAGGGCAAGTTTGGCAGTACAACAAGTGAGGCAGTAAGGGCAAGTTTGGCTGTACAACAAGTGAGGCAGTAAGGGCAAGTTTGGCAGTACAACTAGTGAGGCAGTCGGAGCAAGTTTGGCAGTACAACAAGTGAGGCAGTCGGAGCAAGTTTGGCAGTACAACAAGTGAGGCAGTAAGGGCATCTTTGGCAGTACAACTAGTGAGGCGGTAAAAGCAAGTTAGGGCTCACAAGACACAGAGGCATGGAATACTTGTGCTGGTGTGCTGGTGAAATAGTTGAAGCACCCAGCCACTTTGAAACCATCAAAATATCCCCTCACCATCTGTTTCATTTCAAGTCTTTAAATGATCTAATCCGCTTAGTGTGCTCCCTGGTTTCTGTGGGTCTCGCACGGTGGGACTTGGAATTGGCAGTGAGTAGCATAGAGTTTGATGAATAACCATGTAACAGCTCAAATTCAAAACAAAAATCATCAGCTTTTTCCCAGACTTGATATCCTCCTCTGTCCTGGGCAGTCTGCACTGTTGGTCAACCACTCTTTTCTTTTTGGGGCGACACATAGCAGCCTCTTGGCAACTCCCTTCCCTCACCTGTCCTTGGCCAACCCATAGTTTGTTAACATCCATCACTAAGTCACTCGGGTGGCGACCAAGGAGCCTGTTACTATCAAAATAGCTCCTCACCAGCTTTGTCCCAGTCTTCCTATCTTGTCTTCTTATCTTATTATTATCTTATTGGTATCTTCCTCTGTCATGGACAGTCTGCACTGATGCGGTATGTATTACAAAAACTTTACTTTAGTCTCATGATCAAGTTTTGAGTATAGTTTCAACCCCCTAACCAGCCTTTTCCCCGTCTTGAAATCGTCCTCTGTAATGGACAGTCTGCACTGTTGTGGTATTTATTAAAAATAGTATACTCAGCCCATGATATGGTTTCGAGTATAGTTCCAACCCTCTCACCAGCCTTCCCCCGTCTTTAAATCCTCCTCTGTCATGGGCAGTCAGCACTGTTGTGGTATTTATGAAAAATAGTATACTTAAGTCCCATGATATGATTTTGAGTAAAGTTTCAACCCCCTCACCAGCCTTTTCCCAGTCTTCAAATCCTCCTCTGTCATGGACAGTCTGCACTGTTTTGGTATTTATTAAAAATAGTATACTTAAGTCCCATGATATGGTTTCGAGTATAGTTCCAACCCTCTCACCAGCCTTTTCCCCGTCTTTAAATCCTCCTCTGTCATGGGCAGCCTGCATTGTTCTGGAATGTTGAAGCGATCCAGGTCTGAGGGCCGCACACCCAGCCATTTGATGTCTGGGGTGGTCAAGTTGGAAGAGTCATACGACATGTTCATACTGCCCTAAATTGAGGAAACAAGACAGTGGGCCAGTGGGGGTTAGGTTTCACGGAATAACAGAACTGTTTGCCTGCGGTGTTAACAGGTGAGTGTGTGTGGGGGGTGGGGGGTTGGGGGTGGGGTGGGGGGGGGAGGGGGGTATGTTGTGACATGCATACCAGCAGGTGGCAGGCTGAGGGGTCAAGGAACAAAGCCAGGATACGAGCATACAACATGTTCATACTGCCCTGAATAGAGGAAACAATAGAGGGGGCCAGTGGGGGTTGAGATGATCACTGTAGCACGAACTCAGGGCCCCCGTTGGTAAAACGATTGTTTGGGGGTCAGTTCATCAGTGCTTTTTCCTTTTAAGCCCTTCCTAACGGTTGGGCAAGTCCCTTTGGCCTATTTGGCCTACCCCTGGACTGTAACATACATACATACATACAGGGGCTAGCTACTAGGTGTAGAAAGGAGATAGCTAGCTTCATTTATTGACCCATATAGGAATGCAAGCAAGATGAAACAGCCGCCCCATGGGTATGGGTATGAAGTGGGTTGGGCCGACATATAGAATGGAGATGGCTAGCAGGTGGCTAGCATCATTAATTGACCCATACAGGAATGCAAGCAAGATTAAAATTGCCTCCCCATGGGTATGGGTATGATTAGGGTTGGGCCGACAATCTCAATATATAGAATGGAGATAGCTAGCATCATTTATTGACCATTTGACCCAGACAGAAATGCAAGTAACATGAAAACAGCCGCCCCATGGGTATGTGTATGCATAGGGTTGGACCGACATTTAGAATGGAGATAGCTAGCATCATTTATTGACCCATATAGGAATGCAAGCAAGATGAAAACAGCCGCCCCATGGGTATGATGTGGGTTGGGCTGACACAAAGAATGGAGATGGCTAGCATCATTTATTGACCCATACAGGAATATAAGCAAGATGAAAACAGGCGCCCCATGGGTATGGGTATGAATAGGGTTGATAGGGTTTATTTACCCATATTGACAAGGCTTTGAGGCCATATATGTATATTGAAAGAAGCATTCCTGAAACCAACGTTCATGTAAGCGGACAGGATTCCGAGGCCGTATACGGTATATGTAAATTGAGTCACGCATTCCTGAAACTAAGCTTCACGTAACCGGACGTGTTTCTTAGGGCCATAAATGTAACTCGAAAGAAGCATTCCTAGAACTAAGCTTCATGTTAACGGACAAGGTCTTGAGACCATATATGTAAATTGAAAGAAGCATTCCTGAAACCAACATTCACGTATACAGACATGTTTCTTAGGGCTAATAATGTTACTCGAAATAAGCATTCCTGAAACCAACATTCATGTAAAAGGACAGGATTCCAAGGCCCTAAATGTAAATTGAAACACGCATTCCTGAAACTAAGCTTCAATTAAACGGACTTGTTTTTTAGGTCATCATTCACATGGAAATAAGCATTCCTGGAACTAACCTTCATGTAAACCGACAAGATCTTGAGGCCATAAGGGTCTGAGTCGACCAAAGCAAGGACTGGAATCTTGAGTGTTGTCTTCAACTTCCTCAAGAACAACCTGCAGCGTGGGGAAGCTGGTAAGCACTTCTATCTGTGTGCAGGTGTGTGTATGTGAGTAGGTGTGTGAGACGGTGTGTGCGCTGGCAGCCTTGACATCGACCAGCCTGGGGGGGGGAGGGGGAAGCTGGTAAGCACTTAGATGTGGAATCTTGGGCGTCGTCTTTAGCTTCCTCAAGAACAACCTGCAGCGTGGGGAAAGACAGTGCTTCTGAGTAGGGAACGGCAATGATATCATATGATGCCTGCAGTCTGACTATGCTGAAGTTACAATTTATATTCAATATGATATGATGCAATTTGTCAAGTCTTTACTTGCTGATTACCCAGCGCGCGCGGGGGGGGGGGGGGGGGGGGGGGGGGGGGGATGCTTCTGATGCTGTCTGAGACAGTGTGTACAAGTTTGATTCATACATGCGGCTGCCCTTACATTAACATATTTTGATTGGTACATGTGGCTGCCCTTACATAACCATATGTTGATTCATACATGTGGCTGCCCAACATTAAAAAATGATCAATGTGGCGGCCCTTACATAAACATATTTTGAATCATGTGGCTGCCCTTACAGGAGCATATTTTGATTCTTACATGTGGCTGCCCTTACAGGAGCATATTTTAATTCATACATGAGGATGTCCTTACAGAAACATATTTTGATTCATACATGAGGCTACCCTTAATCAACATATTTTGGTTCATACATGTGGCTGCCCTTCCAATAACACATTTTGATTCATGTGGCTGCCCTCACCTTGTAGCCACATCTGGCTGCCCCTTCGCAGTTAAAATGATGCAGGGGTATGTGTTGTAGAATCGGTCCTCAGCGAGTCGCATGAAGGCAGCATCCTTCTCCACTAGCAAGATGAAGAGCGCATCACTGCGGATGTTCTCCACCTGTATTTATGTACGTATGTATGTATGTATGTATGTATGTATGTATGTATGTATGTATGTATGTATGTATGTATGTATGTTACAGTTCAGGGGTAGGCAAAATAGGCTAAACGGACTTGCCCAACCGTATAGGAAGGGCTTAAAAAGAAAAAGCACTGATGAACTGAGCCCCAAACAATCGTTTAACCTGTAAAGTAGTGATTGCCAGTAAGTAGGGGTCGGTATATCATTAGGGACCGGCAACTCATATAAGTGTTTGAAAAACTAAAAATAACTAATATTGTTACAGTGTCACAATAATATTAGATAATCATATTAGCGGATGTTCTCCACCTGCTTGCCAGTAAGTAGAGGTCAGCTATGTAATATAAGTAAACTGTATAATATTATATACTGTTAGTCGGAGGAGCCCTCTCACCAGAATTTCGAATTTATATGAAAAACTAATATAAGTGTGACACAATAATAATATTAGATAATATTAGTTTTCAAACACTAATATTAGATGCTGTTCCCAACCAGTAAGTAGGGACCAGCATATCATATGATGTTGACCAAAGGAGAGTATGATACCATATGATATCATACAAATTGCATCATATGATATTGTATATAAATGGGAATGGGATAGTCAGACAGCTGGCATCATATGATATCATATTGCCGCTCCCTACCAGTAACTCAGTAAGCCATAGCACGAGATGCATGCGTACGTCCACATGGAAATTGAAAATTAGTACGAGCTGCCACAGGACGTGAGATTGAAGGAATCCTCCCGTTTGCATGTGCCGAACATACTGGAGAATGGCTACTATGTTGGCTTTATTTGGTTTTGCAGACTTCAACTGCGCCTGAGCTTGGACTACTGTGCAACAACACGGAGGAAAGGTTTCTACCTCTTCCAAGGCAGCAAGTCTGAAATCTATGAAACTGGCCAGGGCTCGAACCGCAGACCCGTCTGATCGATGCTGGGTATTACATGTCCACATGACATTACGTACACATGAAATTGGGTGCATAAGCCCTAGTGTTCGCCCTAGGTGTGTAATACGGGTAATACGCGTGTATTACAGGTAATACACTGGGCGTCGATTAACATTTCTAGGGTTGAGTCACAAACACCCTCTCGCACGCTGTGTACCGCTTTTAAAGTACGCAATCTTTGTCTCTGTAATCGGGCGGATGTGGTCGCAGGTGCATTTTTCGCGGATCTGCCTCCCAAAGTTTGCATACGGCGGGCCAATTCGCTAAAATCGATTGTAAACCTGGCAGTACTTATTCTGCCATGTCCAAGGTGACTGGGGGTCTACACTAGTTGCTTGTTTCCTTTTAACAACACGGCTTGACTTGAGCAGACTTGACGTGGCTTATAAGCGGCCTGACTTGCAGCCTATTGGTAGTCGCTGCCTTTTGGCACTAAAGCTTCAGCGCGCTTCGAAGCTTTTATTTTTTGTTGCACTTATCTTCCCTGTGATGTAGAAACCCTATTCGTGTTAAACTTGGTAAACTATCTATTTTCAAGTCGGTTGTCAAAGCGATTGCTGTACCCGAAGCGCACTACAGGGGCTCACTCAAATCAAATCGTTAAAAGGAAATCAGAGCCTTTCTTTTCAGCTATGTGTGACAGCTTCTAGACAGCTCCCCTGACTAGCTATGCAGCCAAACCTCTCGCTACCTAGCGCTCCTTGAAGCTGACCCGATCAGCTGTCCAGAACTGCTGAAATATTCGGGTGCAGCACGGTTGGCTCAGGGAGCTGCTAATAAAAGCCGGAAAGAAAAGCCTTGAAGGAAATGCAATTTAAGGCAGAACAAGTTCTTCTCATTTACAAGGCATTGATGTTTATGCTGATAAGATTCGATACAGCATACACGCAATGTGTATGCATCGTGTATGCTGTATCGAATCGTGTACTTTATACAAAGACAGCTACACATGCTGACAAGATTCGTTACAAAGACAGCTAACTGTGCTGGTAAGCAAACAAGCATTTGATTCTTCTGTAAAATGTTACAATTTAGAAGAAGAGTTTTATGAAATTCATAACTATTATTTAAAAAGTCTAATTTTGATCAAGCATGAAGAGCGGGCGATTGTATGACATGAGCCTGGCTCTGGTCTGAATGAAGTGACCAGAATCACGGTGACTACTGCTAGCTTCGGCTTGCGCGGTGGTGTCCATAACTTCACGTTCTGTGAGTAACTGCATTACATGGATGTAACAATTTCAATTTCAATTTCAATGACCAGAATCACCACGATTATCCCCGTTTCGACGACTAGCTCAATAAGAGCTTTTCTTTTCGGCTTTTCTCAGCAGCTTTTAGGCAGCTCCCCAAGCCAGCCACTGTGGTACACCCAAATAGTTCAGCTCTTCTGGACAGCTGATTGGGCTAGAGTCAAGGTGCACTAGGTTGCATTAGGTTTAGCTGAATAGCAAGTCAGGGGAGATGCCTAGAAGCTGCCGCTCGTAGCGAAAAATAAAAGCTATGGGCTTAATGGTAGAGCTCATTGAAACAAGAAGGTGCTAAGTTTTAATCCTTACGGGTGCGCTTTAGTTTTCGCGGTCACTGTCAACTGCCATGGTAGCTTTGTCTAGGTTAATTAGCAGCCCATTCTCTACCCCCGTTAGACGGGGCTCCCTTAATACCACGCCCCACCAGGCGTTATCATCACCATGAATCACTGGTAGTGGCCATGCAACGTGGGCCCAATGGTTTTACATAAAAGCGCACGCAATACAGTGGCTGGGGACTTGGATTGATAGAACATCCCTTTGATTATATCCATTGAGCATGCCCAGTAAATGGTCGTCGTTATCATCACCATGATTCACTGGGACAGTACTTACCTTGTCCACATTGGGGGGGATCGCCTTTCCTCCCACACCCATTCGCTGGCAGTCAATGTTATCACCATCTTCCTCAAAGGCCAATCGTCCGACAACGACGCCCTTTTCTGAAGCCACGACTAAAAACATTCATGCAAGCAAAGGGCGTTGTTTAGTTTGAATACCAACGACTACAAACATGCAAGCAAAGGGCGTTGTTTAGTTTGAATACCGACGACAACAAACATGCATGCAAGCAAAGGGCGTTGTTTAGTTTGAATACCAACGACTACAAACATGCAAGCAAAGGGCGTTGTTTAGTTTGAATACCGACGACAACGAACATGCATGCAAGCAAAGGGCGTTGTTTGGTTTGAATACCAACGACTACTAACATGCAAGCAAAGGGCGTTGTTTAGTTTGAATACCGACGACAACAAACATGCATGCAAGCAAAGGGCGTTGTTTAGTTTGAATACCAACGACTACAAACATGCAAGCAAAGGGCGTTGTTTAGTTTGAATACCATCGACAACAAACATGCATGCAAGCAAAGGGCGTTGTTTAGTTTGAATACCGACGACTACAAACATGCAAGCAAAGGGCGTTGTTTAGTTTGAATACCATCGACAACAAACATGCAAGCAAAGGTGGTCGTTTAGTCTGAATACCAACTTTGAAACATTGCTAGCAGCCCCAAAACCCAAAAGCCAGATCAAGGCAGACAAAGCACCAGCTTTAACCTTCCGATTCGGCTGAAGCAAGAAAGCAAACATAACGCTAGCTCCATTCATCCAAAATTGGACATGGCCAGATAGATCATGTGGTCGCATAAAGGTAATGGTAGATGACAGGAATACCATATACCAAATAGGACATGGCAAGTCAGATCATGCGAGGTCATGGAAGATATCTACAATAACACGCACCGTGTAAACTGGACCTTGTACATCCTAGCATACATGCCAGGTCATCTAAAGTCCCATCAGATTCTCTCTGGTCCTGTTTAGGCAGATAGGGATAGAGCTGATGAAATGTACATGGCACATGAGATGTTAGGTGTGTCTCAACAGTTGTGTCCTCTCTTAATTTCAATTTGAGGGGGAGTCATATTGACATGGCACATGAGATGTAAGGTGTGTCACTACAGTTTTGTCCTTTTATAATTCCAATAAGAGGGGGAGTCATGTGTAGTGAACGGCAACTAATATAAGAGTTTGAAAAAGTAATATTAACTAATATTATTGTAGTGTCACAATAATAATAGTTTTTCAAATAAATTCAAAATCCTGGTGAGACGGCTCGTCAGTCTAATGTTATCTAACATTCACTAATATTATTCATTCACTTATATTAAATAACTTGGCCTTTTCCTACACATGGCACATGAGATGTAAGGTGTGTCACAACAGTTTTGTCTTCTCTTAATTCCAAGTTGAGGGGGAGTCATGTGTCAGGCTGCTCACTTCTGGTAATGCCTTTAAACAGCCAGGTTTGGTTGCTTGCTGTTGGTCGTGGATTGGTCGGGAGGGATAGGAAGATGTGGATCAAGGAACGTAGGGGCAAGCAGGCAGGCAGGCAGGCAAGCAGGTAGGCAGGCAGGCAGGCAGGCAGGCAGGCAGGCAGGCAGGCAGGCAGGCAGGCAGGCAGGCTGGAAGACAAGCAGGATGGGGGCAGGGAGGCACTGTCTCTTTTGGGGGCTACTCATGGCAGCTTCCCGCTTCCATTACCCAGCCACTGGGGCGAGCCCACAGCCTTCAGTGCAGTTGAATGCCTGTTGCGTCAGCTTTCAGACGCACTAGCTAGCTTCAGGTTGGGCTCAAGGACAGGGAAAGGGAGCTGTCTAGAAGCTGCTACGCGAAGCCGAAAAAAGAAACAGTGCAGGGAGATTGCCAGGCTTAAACCAAATAAACCCAACATGGTAGCCATTCTTCAGTTTGTTCATATGCATGCAAACGGGAGGGTTCCCTCAATCTCACGCCTGTGGCACGGCGTACTAATTTTCAATTTTCCGTTTTGTCTGGCTTACCTCAAACAGCTTCACATCTGTGTAGAAGAGATCTCGCTTGGTGACATGAATGCGCTTGATACACAGCTGGTGCACCAACCCCAGGATTCTGGTAGTGATGGTTGCCTGAGGGACATTCACGAGAATCAGATAGACGGGGGTAAGTGCCAGCTGGAACCAGTGGATGTGTGTGCGTGTGGTTTGCTGTGAGCATGTGGTTTGCTGTGTGCGTTTGCTATGTGCGTGTGGTTTGCTGTGAGCAACATGGATATGCTATGTCATGGTCACACAAGTAAATAGAATGGTAGTAAATGTTGACATAGCAGCTGCTGTACCAACCCCAGGATTCTGGTAGTGGTGGTTGCCTGGGGGACATTCACGAAAATAAGACAGGGATAAGTGCCAGCTGGAACCAATATATCAATCTATGTGTGTGCGTGTGGTTTGCTGTGAGCATGTGGTTTGCTGTGTGCGTTTGCTGTGTGCGTGTGGTTTGCTGTTTGCGTATGCTTTGTGCGTGTGGTTTGATGCGAGCAACATGGATATGCTATGTCATGGTCACACGAGCAGTTAATAGAGTGGGAGTACATGTTGACATAGCACCTACACCAAATAATGTGATACAAGGGCAAGGGTTGCTTACCTTCCTACATGTGTGGGTGTTTGCGAAAGGACGCTTGCCAATCTGTTCCTTCAACACAATGCGATCCAACTCTGGAACGTACATCTGATTGATCTTGCTACGGCTGGGGATGTCATAGGTAAAACCTTCTCCCTGTTGAAGACAAATGTCAGATCCAATTGAGTTTGAGGTTCATGTGAATACAATATTGTACCTCCCTTACAAAAACAAGCTCAAAGTCTATGGGGGGGAAGGCACAGCAATAAAAGTGTATTAGCTTACATGTAGGGACCGGCATATCATATGATGTTGACCAAAGGTGAGTACGATATCATACAAATTGTATCATATGATATCACATATGAGTGGTAACTTTGGCCTAGCTAGACCGCGGTCATCACATGATATCATATTGCATTTCCCTACTTATATGTGCACACTTATGATCAACAATTCATCATATCTTGCGAGCTGCTCTGAGCTGCACTGGTGATAAATATACAGTCATCCAGCATCAGCTCATACAAGATGATAGAAACATATGGTAAGACTTGATGGAGGTTCGTAATGCTGGCTTCTTCATGTGTTTGTTTCCTTTGAAAGCATTTTCACCTCTGCCCCCTAGAGGGACCCCTAGTAGCACCCCTACCACCTCTGGCAACTAGTGGGACCCTTAGCAAAAAAAAGCAGCTGCACAATCAGGAACAAAATAACGAATAATGCCTGCTGTCTGCAGGGCTGCCTTATACCTGCAGAATACTAGTGGCCGCCTGATACAACGCTGCTTCAATTTCGTCGAGCACATCCGCAGCGTTTTTGTCTACCACCTACAGCAAGATATAGGAAACGTGATTTAGAGGAGGGCAAGGTGGATATGGCCAGCGCACAAAACGGCTTGGGCAGGTAGTCCCGAACATCTTTTTGACGAAGCGGCTGCACATGGATTGACTACGCCTTATGCGAGGTAGCAGTGAACGATATGGCCCGGTTTCATTAGCCTATGGATATCCCAATACAGTAGAAATAAAATCTGCTACTGATTTTGCGTCTTCATTAGGATTTGCAGGGCAGCAACCCAGGGAATGTGCTGGCATCATGTCTAACCCCTTTTCCGAACTCCATCCCTCCAGACTTCAATATTGTATCTGATCGAATTGAGGGCGCTTGGTGACTCAACCAGCAGTGTTCGGTTGTGAATCCCATCTTGATCAGCTGCCATCTACTTACCTCGCGACAGGCATACGACAAGTTCAGCTCGGCCAGCGTCCTGCAGAATGACAGGAGGCAAGTCAAACTTGACAGAGGAGCTCAGAGATACAATGAAACAAGAAGCAAATCAAAAAGTACAACTAATGTTGGAAGAAACCCGCCTGTTGTTCAAGGAGAATGCGATGGCACACCGACATCAAACTAACCAGCCCACCTTGACCTACTTGCCTTCCCCCTCGAACATACTAAATGAAATCTCATAAGGAGCAACCGGTTGAAGTCGTGTGTTAGGCGCACTCGCTGTAATTTGTGCTGATCAGCCATCATACACTGCAACAAGAGCCTGGGATGATACTAACTAAGCAGGGAAATTAATTAATATCTCACATGGATCAATATATGTAGGGTGTAACTGCGGAAGCATATGCTAGATGTTACTGCGTAAAGACAGCAAGCAGCCTTGAAATCTAGAAACCAGGTCAATCAGTTCATGTTCACGATAGCCATGTCGGGATGTCTCTTTTCTGGCTCACCTCTCAACCTCAGGGGAATCCTTTAAAAGCCTCCCCAGGTCCCGAACCTTTTTCATCACAGCCTGCGATTGAGTGTTTCAACCAAATTACGACACGGAAAATGGCGCGATTCGCTCCGAGAAGGCCCTCGAATTCGATGATTCGCCACCTCTGCATCCTTCACTTTTTTGTTCGGCATGTTCGAGCCCGCCCCAAGATCAGTCTTGGACTTCTTTGTCGACATGTCGTGGGAAGCAGTGCTGCTTGAAGCAAGAAAATTGAAGAGGTGGAAGGCCAAGATGTGGAGAAAGCCTAGATCAGCTTCCGCATTTCAAGTTTTGAAACCTAAGCAGAATCGAACGGAAGGAGGGTTTAGGGAATGCATGACCTGCGCAGTCGTCGTCGTCAAGGAGGGCCACATCAGCACAGGACCAATTGATACAAGCAGCATGGCGAGGTGTTTTCTACTGTAGAACGCGGGTTATCAAATGGTAGAGGGGATATTCCTGCGCATCCGAGCGGTCTGAAAATCGCAAGCTTCCGGGGGGTGACAAGCCCCAGGGCCTGCTTTACCCTGCCCCGCCCTGCCCTTCGCTTCTTTCCACCAGACTACTGGCGCCCGGTTGCAGGATTATAACATCATTTCAATCACGACTGGAGGTCTGAAGGCTTACATGATTATCCAGTCTTCCACTCCATACATCGCAGGTTTACTAATGGCAACCAGAGACAGCAGCAAACAAGAATGGTCTCAAGGATAACTAAGATGCATTCAGAGATAAGGTGTTATATAACATTTATCTTATATTATTCAAGATAACCAGACTTCACTGAGTAAGATCGATTAAAGAAAATTGGTGAAGGCATCTCTAAAATAACAGACATTGACAGGCAATCCCTGAGTACAGTGAACCTCGGAAATCTAGGTGATTACCAAGGAATCGGTATTAAAACCATTACGTATGCAAACTGGACGCTGTCAGAGGATATAAACCGTAGTTCCACATACATTCACTGATTAAATAGTAAGGATTATAATAAATGCGTAGCAAGACGGCGTCTTCGAGCTCACAACTTAAATGTTGAATCAGAAAGGAGTAGCTCTTGTTCTAGCAGACTTTGCAGGTGCTGTACTGCTGTGATATGGTGGTTGACGGTAGAGTGATCGAAGATGAGATGCATTTCATATTAGAATGTTAAATAAGTAGGATAACCGGTACGTTGAGGATAGGAAAAATGTTTTTGAGAAATAAAAATGAAAACTGAATTGGTGTATAAACTTAATAACTCCAGCATGAAGCTGGCCATGCATCCTCATTCCTTTGAAGGGTGGAAATACTTCGTACAATTTATAAAAAAAAAATACTATAAGAATCGCACAATTAAATTATCATCCCAGATGAGATGATGATTGAATTAAATTGTAGAATTAAATGATGGCAGTAGCACGAACTCAGGGCCCCATCGGCAAAACGATTGTTTGAGGTTCATCGATGCCTTTTCTTTTTAAGCCCCTCCTATCACGGTTGGGCAAGTCCCTTAGGCCTGTTTTGCCTACCCCTGGACTGTAACATACATACAGATGTCCCTTATCCTGATGCGCAGTTCTTTTTTAGTTGCACTGCAACAAGAGATGGCGCACTTATGTTAAGACGTGAATAGTCTGATTGCCTCTGTATCCATGAATGCAAAAGAGATTGGAAGGATTTCATTACTTTGATAAGCATGCCAATGACTTGAATTGTTAATGATACTGCCAAAGTTGGCGAGCAGCCACATTGCTGCCTGGAGCCTGGTTCGATTTGGATTCTCTCTTCATACCAGGGACTGGATACCAGTATATATTATCCAGTCTTCTAAAACCGTAATGAAGGCGTAATGCTTCCAGTGCAGTTGATATCAGGAGAGACGGCGAGGCCTCAGGACTGCAGCAATGCATTCAAGTTCAAGCAAAAATAGCTTCAGGATTCTACCTTGGGCGTTCATTTCTATGATGCACATTCCTCAGAGAAACAGGTTCTTCTATACAAGATTACACAGGTAGACATTAGAGTGATAACATAGCGGGCTCATTCAAATGTTAAGCTAGGACAAAGGCTTCCAGTGCAGTTGATACTAGGAAAGACTGCGGGGCCTCTGGGTTGCAGCAATGCATTCAAGTTCAAGCAATCAAGAATAGCTCCAGGATTCTACCTAGGGCGTTCACTTTTGTGATGCACATTCCTCAGTAAAATGGTTTCTTCTATACAAGATTACTGCAAGACAATAGAGTGAAAACATAGACAAGGCTCATTCACATGTTAAGCTAGGACAAAGGCCACGGACCATGGGCCCTACTAAGCGGATGTCTCACGAGACAGGTACTCAGTGGGGCATGGAATATGAAATAAAAACAAATTAGTTAATTCAGACATGCATTTAATGGACTGAGTATCTGGGAATCCTGGATCCTTGCTCAACAACTTTGAGATGCATCTCTTTAGCGTCGTGAGCAGCCTTAGTTTGAAACCTTGAAATTCTTCAGGACCACAGGCTTAAGCATCGGCATCCTCAACCTTCATCTCGCCATCCTGTGCAGGGTCCTGAAACCAGAAAGAGCCAGTGAATGTAAGTGCAAGAAAAGAAAAAAGATTGAAAGTTGATATCACACCCAAAAGCGTCAGGCAACCTTGGCTGAAGCCATGCAAGCAAATTCGATTTCATGTTAGTGCTCTATGCTGTGCTGCTGATAAGCTGTGGTGCATTCATCCTGCTACAATGCCACATGATCGGAGGCAGAAGGATGCAAAATCTAATACAGTAGACAAGACTGCTAGAACCTGCATATGACGCTCTTCGGGAAAACCAGCTGAACAAAGCATTAGCTTACGACTAAGCCTTTTTACAGTAGCCTGCATTATGGTAAATTTAAATTTGTCCGCCATTCACGACTCTCTCCTATGTGAGTCTCAAAACTTTTTAAAACAATCACCACAACCCATACCCCTCCCCATGATGCTAGGAGAGGTAGGAGACACAGAAAGACACAATAAACTAAGTGACCAGCCATGCACTACCAAACACTTCTCAATCAGTGTTGACATCCTGCTACCACTAGTCCTCCGGGGGGAAGACCAGACTTACGTTCATGTCGGAGGTCCACAGAGTCAGGTTGTCCCTCAACAGCTGCATGATGAGGGTGCTGTCCTTGTATGACTCCTCACCAAGGGAGTCCAGCTCAGCAATGGCCTCGTCAAATGCCTGCAGAGACATAATGGAGGAACTACAGTGCTGCCATCTCACACAGCCTGGTGTGTGGGTATTTATGTGTGTCCAGTGGGGGCATGTAATGTGGCTGCTATGCCCTCCACTCGCCCTCTCAGCTCCCACAACCCCGAAACAAACAAAAATAATCCAATATAACACTTAGGCGAGTTGCTTAGTGTATCACACAATTCCATATATTTGTCCTGGCCTAATAGATATCGTATGCATACACCAAAAAAGTGAACAAGAGAGCTCATTATTTATATTTGCAGCTACGCTACTTAAAACCTCCGGGAAACCAGGTTATCCTGAGTTCATCCAGCCATAGAGTTCCCAACAAAATTTCCCAGGTGTGAGGCTTCTTACAGACTGAGTGTTCAATAATTGATTATCTATTTCAAATTTCCAATGACCGCCCCCTCTCATTCACAATCAACCTGCTTGGCAGGGGCAAAGGGGCCTTCTCAGCGGCGGTTCAGATCTCGTAGGTAAAGGAACAGAGAAGTCAAGGCCAGACAAGGGGCCTTATGGGGGGGTGTGGCGGGGGGCAGCAGATCCACCAATGCAATGTCCTGGAATGGAAAAAAAAAAAAAAAAAAAAAAAAAAAAAAAAAAAAAAAATAAGAAGCAAAGGCACAGGGCAGTGATGGAATTATGACATAGGTCAATTTATCGCTGGTCGTGGTTTCAGTGAACGAGGGCCCTATAGGAATGCATGGGAGCGGATGTTTCCGATATGGGAAATACAATACTCTGACTTGTAACCGCACGCAGGCAGAAACAATGAGGGTAGAGGAGGGGAGGATGCCACAGGTAAAGTAGAGAGAGGAGTAAACTGGCCAGGTATCCAAAGTATACCTTCTTTTGGCATGACCTGGTAGGTCCGAAGACAAACTTGACTTGGCATGTTGAATAAGGACAAAGGGGAAATTAGCCAAGTTGTGCATCAAAGGTGTTCAGGCAATGGGGCATGGTACGGCTGAAAAGCGAGGCAAAGAACAGATACTGAGTCATTGACTTGGTGGATTCATTCATGTTTATGCCCTAGCAATTCTGACATGCAGTGCTCAGCTCCTGTCCCCCAGGTGGCCACCAAGGGTGGGGGAACCTCCATCCTTGCCTTCCCAGTGTTCTGAGAACCCAGATGAACCCATGAGGCC
This sequence comes from Chlamydomonas sp. ICE-L, assembly GCA_013435795.1. NCBI lineage: Eukaryota > Viridiplantae > Chlorophyta > Chlorophyceae > Chlamydomonadales > Chlamydomonadaceae > Chlamydomonas > Chlamydomonas sp. ICE-L. The sequence goes on along the minus strand of JACBWV010000521.1, from coordinate 9,647 downwards.
ATTGAGGGTAGAAATCAGCAGAACCCACCTGAGCGGCCTTGTATGCCAGCAGGGTGTGCTCAGCGGCATCCTTACGGTCTTGGCTGGGTTCTTTGGAAACTCGGCCAGGTGCGGGTGGTAAGTCGCCCTTCATCTTTCAAAGAGAGAATAGAAAACTTTGGGGACTCCGCCAGTGGAAAGCGCTCTGGATGGAGGGGGGTATTATCGAAGGTAAGTCCAAGATTGGACCCGCTGATTTCAGCGAGGTTCATTGCTGTCAACCTGAAGGAGGCGAACAATAGCAAGAGGCGAAGTATTAGAAGAATTCGAGAGAACGAGCGAATTAGTAAACTGGGATGTCCCTGGGTTTGTTCGCCAAAAGACAAGACCTCGCGTATTCGGCTGCAGAAAAACGGTTCGTTAGTGGGGCAGTTGAAAGCACGCCAGGGGGAGCGCACCATGGTCTTATCTAGATTTCTGGCACGCGGTTTAAAAGAAGCTCTCTAGGTACTGGAGGTATGAATAAAAGGGTGCAACCACACCTGTCGGCAGTTTTTGTCCGAGTCAGAGTTCATCTCGCATATTGATGACACCAATAGGCTACAAACCCATTGTCCCAAACCGGCTGTAGTATTCGCTTCTTCAATGTATCATCAAAAAGTAAAGGGACAATGGGAAGGCGGCTAGAGGAGTGTGCTTGGGTCTGCGGTTCTGTCTCCCAAAGCGCTAGTCCGACGACCTTTCTACCTGAGTGCAATCCCGGTTATGTTCGAGATTGTTTTGCGACGTTGATCCTGCGTTGGCCTTATGCTTCTCTTTCCTTTTGCTATAATGCTCAGAGATCTGTATTTCTCCAGGGAAGCACGACGGGCACCGATCACGTTCTTGTAGGCGACGGACAGTAGGTTCCTCTCCTCAATACTCAACTCCTTGTCCCCAAGCTTGGCCACCTTCTTCATCTCCTCAGCCATCTCGTCGTAGCGCTCTGCCTGCTCAGCCTGCAGAACATGGACGAATTCAACTCAATAAAATTCAGAAATTCAATTCAGAAATAACCCGGGAACGCAAATCAATCACTTGATCCTGTCTTACAAAGCTAGGGGGGGGGGCCATGTTTAGACGCACTGTCATCGCATGCTCAGTTGTCAGGACCCATCTTCACGGACTGTTGCCAAAAGTGTCAGCAGAGGGCACAAACGAAAAAAAAAAACACCGGGAGATAATTGGCTCCGTGAAGAGCTAAGAAGAGCAGTGTGTGCAAGCAGTTGTGATACTTAACTTTCCTCCCGTCAAGGCGGAGATTTGATGGAGCGAGCAAAATTGTAGTGCTGAAGGAGAGGGCTCGGGGCCCACAGGTCCTGGTTTTCCAAGGTGTACACACCAGGGGCGGGGAGAAGAAACACTGGGGAAAAGCTATATGGGTATCAGGACGAAAACCCAGTAACCCCTGAGCCAAGTAACATGTAGTAAATCCAGTGTGAATAACCCAATTTTAAACCCAGGGTTCTTAATCTGGATTATAACCAAATTTCAAGCAAACGGCCTGGGATTCCTTCAATATCATGTTAACAAGGGACTCCTCGGGGACTAGTTTTCCAGAACTCGTCGAACCGTCCGTGGGTGTACCGTATCCCTGATTTGTAGGACTATCGAGGTGGGCGACAATATAAAACGTTCCTCCCCAGTTCCAAAAAATTTACTAAAGCACTGAGAGATACAATTACAAACCAATTATGGGAATAAATTAAAAAAAGTTTTTTTTGCTATGTCTGTTGTGGTTGTTGTCGCTGTGAAAAATAGGCTTAACAGGGACTTAACCCAACCGTTCTTAGGAAAGGGCCTTTCTTTAAACAAAAAGGCACTGATTGAAACTTGGAAAAGACACCCAAAAAACAGGTTTCCAACGAACGGGGAGGCCCTGAGCCTCATTGCTAACCAGTGATAATTTAATTTCCAAAATGGTCTGGGATTTTTTCCCTAATGGTTGTTACTGCAATGATCTAACCAATTTATCAGAATGTGGATGTACGAATCTTTTACATATTCACTGTGCTCGAGACAATGTTTGAAGTTTAGAACGGCAGATTCTATTGAAGAATTTGAATGTGGAATTCTAATGCCAGCTTAAACCTCCAATTGTAAGCACAAACTATTCCTGTGACCATAAAAACCACGTTTACAATTGATTTTCATTTTGTCACGTAGCCAGATAAAATGATGGGCATCTAACAAGGAATGCGCATGGATAGGGCTGGCAGGTGCGACAACCTGGGAATTTGGGAGGCTAGAACAGATAGGGGCAGTGGTGGGGCATGCTGGCATTTTGGCAAGGAGTTGCAAAACCAACTTAAAAACACTTAGTTGCAAGGCGTTGTTAAACCTCCGATTTTTTTTTTATTTAAAATACCATTCACAACGCCTGATTTGTTTATTTGAGATAACGACCCTTATAGCTAATCCTATCACCGGGCGGGGGGGCCTTGAGGAATAACTTCAAAAGGCCTTACAACTGTTCAAATACGACAATTATAATAATTTCATTTGCAGGGGCTGGAAGGGGGGTCTAGCGCACCCCAAACAAGTTTAGGATACAAAAAATGGAGCATATATTTACACAGCCTGGTTATGTGCGAGGCAATAAAAAAAGCCTGCAAAACACAGGCCGTTTAGATTTGCAAAAAATATGTGCTTCACAGCCTGTGTTATTGCACATAATGCAAGGTATGCAACACAGGGCCTGTTGTAATCGCAAAATATGTAGCTTCACAGCCAGTGTTGGCCAATGCAAAGGTATGCAAACACCCTTTTTGTTGTTTTGGGATGCAAAACATATGTGCTTCACAGCCTGTGTGCATTGCAAAGGTATGCAACACAGCCTGTTTAGGATGCAAATATATGCTTCACAGCCTGCTTCAACCTTCGGGACACGTTCAGGCCCTGGGGCCAAGTTCTCATCCCCACATAGTAGGTTAGGGCCCACGCCTGCAGCTGCGTCGTAGTTGTCAAGGATCCCACTGCCGCCTCCACCTTCTGCTTAACCGCGCCACAACAGAGCTTTTCTGGCAGTTGCACTGGGGTCCTTCAGCACCTACCTGCTAAACAAGGCAGCTGGTATACAATATGAAAGGGTCGTCCTCGGCACAAACCTAGCACTTGTGGCTGCTGACCAGGCTCCTCTCCAGGAGCTTTGCTTGCTAGCAGCCAAGCTCTTTCGAGACAAAGTGTTTCTATGACAGGGACCACCAGGCGCAGGTGTCAGGCCCTTAAGTAGATCCAAAGGGGCAAACAGCAGGCTTCAGGGGAGAGCCAGGATGGAATGGGGGCTGTGCCAATATTCACTAGCCCGCGCCAGGTTGGCTTGTTGATTAAGATGGATTCACCAGTGGACCAATTTATGGGTATCCGCAGCGCTAACCTCCTCCTGGGAATCTCCTTGTCCCAACCTGGGGGCTTCGTCAGCTGCAGCACACAACAACACAGAGAGTTTGTGGGGCGATCAGGGGTATAGGTTTTTTTTTTGCTTTTTCTGAATGGTAATTCACGAAAGGCTCATAGGCTTGGGTGGAACCAGCATCATTTCATAAAGTTAATTTAGTAATTAAAAGTCCAAAAAGATTGTGTTTAAAAAAATAAAAATTAAAAAAAATGATGTTCACAGGCAGCCTCTTTGTGAACATGTCAGTTGATTTTTTTTTCCAAATCTGAAAAAGGTTTTTGGGGTTTTTTCTGCTTTTTTTTTTTTTATGGTTCTAGGGCATCTCCTCCAGGGGGAATCTAGCGTTGTTTTCAATGGTTTTTTTAATCCAAAAGGCTTTTTTTGGGGGGGCCCATTTGGTGTGTGTGCAAATTATTTTCTGATACCTTTTCTTCTTCTTTTTAGATAGCGGGGAAAATATTCCTTCCAAAAATAGGATTGTTGGAGATTTGTTGATTAATTTTAAAAACTAGCCGTGATCGCTTATATTATATGCAATGAAAATAAAAATTATCCTAAGAAAATTGTCCTCGTCTCACTCCCAAATCGTTCTGCTTATATGCCTCAGCTGTCACCGTCGGGATTCCTTGTCACTGTATTTCACTGTCTCCTTCTCCTCTTTTCTCTATTTTGTCTTGTGTCTTCTTCCTTTATCTCCTTTCTCCCCCTTCATTCCTTCACTCCCCTTCTGTCCCCATTTCTCCCGTATACCCTTCCCTCCTCCCCCTCTCTCTTGCTTTCGCTCTTTCAACCTTTCCCTTCCAAACTCCAAGACCTCACCTTGCTCCCTTCCACACTTTTCCCCTTCAAACTCCCAAAACTAAAGGCTAAGACCCACCTGCTGCTCTTCTGTGTCATCCCCCCAACAAAGTAAGGGCCCGGTTTTTTTTTGGTTTTGGTTGTACCATTTCCAAACCAAGCTTAAGACTTAGTGCACCTCCAACTAAGACTGGTGCACCTCCAACCAAGCGAAGACTAGTGCATTCTACAACTCAAAAGGGAATGGTTGCACCTCCAACATAAAGCGAAGATCTTGAAAGATCTAGGTGCCTAATTGTGCCACCTCCATAATCTAAAGACTGTGCACCTTCAACCAACTTTAAGACTTATCCGGCTTCCTCTGGTGCACTCCTTTGATGCATAGGTAACCATATGCATGTGCACGGCCACTTCAACAGGTAACTTATAGCTTTGCATACTTCAGGTCAGTCCACCTTCAAAGGGTCCCCCTTGCTTCCTTCACCGGTTCGTTCGATAATTTGAAAACACCTTTAGAAGCGGTTGCAGCCAAACTACGGAGGCGGTTTGCCCCATGTAGGAATAGCTCGGCACACAACATCAGGCCAGGGCGATCCGACGTCTACGTGCACAGGGAGCACGGGTTTTGCGTTGCAGTGGGTGCATTTGTGTGGGTACCCTGCAGTATGTGGCGGCAAACCAGGGTTTCTGATTTTGTGTTCGAGCTGTTTGGTAATTTGGATACCATGTAGGAAGCAGCCTCGTTGCACAAAAAAATAATCTGCCATGCGAAACCGACGTTCGGCTTATGTTGCATGTGGTGGTTAGCTTGTGCTATTTAGATTTGTCGACGGCCGAGTTAGCCGCCACGCAGTCCTGGTCGTCCGGGGGGTACCCCAGGAAAAGCCTATCCAGGGGATCGAAAACCAGGTCAAAAGGCACGACACTTAGAGGGGGAAATGCTCATATGATTAACATTTGCAGATTGACGGCAAACAGGGTGGTATTGGAATGGTCCGTGAAGCTGTTTGTGTATGCAATGCAGGATATGTGCTGGGGTACACCAAAACATTTAAGCCAGCGACCAAATGGTCATGACCAGGAGCCATAACGGGTTGGCATTTTTGTTTTGCAGTTGGTGTGGCAATTAGTTGGTACCCCTGCTAGGTATTTGACGGCAAACAGGGTTTGGATGGTTTATAGAGGAGGTGTTTGTTTTGTGTACCGGTTGTTTTGCCAAGATGAAAAAACTTGAATACTAATTCTAAGTTTGCCGTACACAAATAGGATATATTGCTTCGGCACACAACTATCAGCGAGTTTAGGAGAACGGACGATCGGCCAGGGAGCATGTCCCCAGTGGGTGAGCATCCAGTGGTGCCCTGATTTGGCAGAATGGGGGGTTATGGTTACAGCTGTTTGTGTATGCGATGGGGCGCTGAATAATGGGTCTAGCTGATGACAGTGTTGGGGTTTTTTTCCTCATTGCTGGCACACAACATTCAGCGAGGGGGGGGGGGGAAAACGAAGTCGATGCCCCGGGGCATAGCGCACAACGAAGGCATGGCGGCGTCCAGGGGGGTGCACAGTGATGGGCCCCTACAGATTGATCGATTATATTTAGAGCACAGAATCTGTCACTAACTTGGCCCACTCAAGACCCTGGTTGCTCTTGCCTGCACTAAGGGATTTGAGCAGCCAGCCAGCCTATCATCACAATGGCTGGTGCTGTTTCAAATCAGCAGCAAAGGGCTGTGAATATTGTGCACAACTATATTTAAAAGGCCCTATTCGGTGATCCTTCAGACGACTTCCAAAACACCACACTTGGCACGACTCACGGGGTGTGGGCTCTTGCTGAATATGGGGAGCGGGACCAGCAGCGAGGCCTATCACAACACAGGGTCAGCACAAGAAGACTGTGAATATTGTGGCAACTATATATTAAAAAGACACAGACTCCGTTTCCAGAGCCACTTTGGGCCCACCCCACCGGTCGGCTCTTCGCTGGAAATATGATCGACCGGGCAGCCAAGCCTATCACACAAAACACCAGGGTCAGCACAAGACTTGTGTAAATATAGTGTGCCACCAACTATATTTTTAAAGGCACCCGGACCTCCGTGTTTCAGCGACACTTGCCCAACCCACCCGGTCGGCTCTTGCTGAATATGAGCGATCAACCGCCAGCTGCGCAGAGCCCACACACAACAGGGTCCAAGCACACCGACCTGCGAGAATTGGCGGTACCAATTAATTTTTTAAAGGCAACGGATCCGTCACACACCTTGGGGCCCACCCACCGCGACTTAGGCTCTGTGAATGTGAATGATGATTTGTCCCCGCAACCAAATACAAAAACCCACTCACACATACATGCGGGTATTCACGGGGATCTCTGGCAAGGTCTGGGGCTTGGCAGAATTCAAAACCTCCAGAAAAATTGGGGGGCCGTCAACACAGGCGAAGGGCTGCAACATCTGGGCAGGGACGCTTGCGTGACGATTGGTTGTTGAGGGAGAGCAGGAAAGCAGGGGAGCGGAAGCAGGAGCTCGATCCACGGCCCTGCAGTGGTGGACGTTTAATAGTTAGCGCAACGGAGGGTGAGGGAGAACGGCAAGAAAGGGGGAAGTTAGGGACCAGGGGAGGTTGGTTGTGGTTGATGTGGGTGGGTGAGCTGGTTGTGGGGTTAGGTGTGTGCGTTGTGAGCTGTGAGGTGGTTGGTGGAGAGGATGGTGATGGATGGGTGGTGGAATTAGTGGTGGTGCAATAAAAATGGGTTTGTTGGGGTGTTGGTTTGAGGTTGTTAGTGTGTGATGATGGTGGTGGGAAAATGGTTTGGTTGGTGGGGTGGAGGTGATGGTGGGGTGTGGGTGGTGGGTGTGGTGTGGGGGGGTGCTGCTGATTGCTGGCATTGGCAACGTTGCTGGATTATGATGATGTTGCCTACGTGCCCTCAGGGTAAGATGACTTAATAAGTTGATGTATGCGCACTGTGATAGGATTAGGGACCGGCATATCAAATGATGTTGACCAAAGGCGAGTATGATATCATATGATATCATACAAACTGCATCATATGATATTGTATGTAAATGGTAACTTTAGGCTAAAACGTTGAAGCAACACACTATCGTTTATATCAATCCACAGATACAATACCCGGTACTGTTTCTATCAACCCACAGATAAAATACCGGTACTGTTTCTATCAATCCAAAGATACAATACCGCTACTGTTTCTATCAGTCTCTGCTCTTGATTATAAACCGGTTCCGACGATAGGACGGTCGAGTTGAAGTAAAGGAATGGCTTGACGTTGCCACTGCCCAGCTGAAGCTATACAAGGGCGCAGTCTCTGCAAAGACTTGCTACCATCCCTTTCACTCACCCATGTTTCCATCAGTCTCTGCTCTTGATTCTTAACCTGTTCTGACGATAGGATGGTCAAGTTGAAGTAAAGGAACGGCTTGATGTTGCTACCGCCCAGCTGAAGCAATACAAGGGCGCAGTCTCTGCAAAGACTTGCTACCATCCCTTCCACTCACCCATGTTTTTACCAGTCTCTGCTCTTGATTCTTAACCGGTTCTGACGATAGGATGGTCAAGTTGAAGAAAAGGAACGGCTTGATGTTGCTACCGCCCAGCTGAAGCTATACAAGGGCGCAGTCTCTGCAAAGACTTGCTACCATCCCTTTCACTCACCCATGTTTCCATCAGTCTCTGCTCTTGATTCTTAACCTGTTCTGACGATAGGATGGTCAAGTTGAAGTAAAGGAACGGCTTGACATTGCTACCGCCCAGCTGAAGCAATACAAGGGCGCAGTCTCTGCAAAGACTTGCTACCATCCCTTCCACTCACCCATGTTTTTACCAGTCTCTGCTCTTGATTCTTAACCTGTTCTGACGATAGGATGGTCAAGTTGAAGAAAAGGAACGGCTTGACGTTGCTACCGCCCAGCTGAAGCTATACAAGGGCGCAGTCTCTGCAAAGACTTGCTACCATCCCTTTCACTCACCCATGTTTCCATCAGTCTCTGCTCTTGATTATAAACCGGTTCTGACGATAGGATGGTCAAGTTGAAGTAAAGGAACGGCTTGACGTTGCCACTGCCCAGCTAAAGCTATAAAAGGGCGCAGTCTCTGCAAAGACTTGCTACCATCCCTTCCACTCACCCATGTTTTTACCAGTCTCTGCTCTTGATTGTAAACCTGTTCCGACGATAGGACGGTTAAGTCGAAGAAAAGAAACGGCTTTTCGATGCAACTGCCCAGCTAAAGCTATAGAAGGGCGCAGTCTCTGCAAAGACATACCACCATCCCTTTCACTCAGCCAGGTGGTAGAGCACATCGATCTCCGTTCCCCCCCTCCAATCCCCCTACGACCCTACTATTACTACCCCCCACCCCCACTCCCACTACAGCCCTACTACTATCCCCCCCCCCACACACACACTCACACACCCTCCACTCCTCCTACAGCCCTACTACTATCCCTCCCCCCCCCCCCCCCCACGCCCACCCCTCACACACACACCCTCCACTCCCCCTACAACCTTACTCCGATTTCACACCCCCCCACCCACCCAGACATACCACCATCCCTTTTATTCACCCATGTGGTAGAGCACATCAATCTCCTTCAACCCCCCTCCCCTCCCCCTACAACCCTACTACTATCATCCCCCCCCCCCTACCACCACCACCCACCCACACATACATACCACCATCCCTTCCACTCACCTAAGTGATACAGCACATCGATCGCCAGGTTCTGAACCCTCAACTCTGCCTTCGACAAAGGTCCCGCAATGAGCAGTGTAGCCCCCTCTTCTCCTGCCGCTGCCAGCCTGGCCTCAGCCGCTGAACAAACCGCACACTCCACACCCTTTGCTCCCGCCCCGACCGGCACCATCCCATCGTCACCGCCCCCAGCCGCCACCTCCGGATCTATTTTCTGCTTCTTCTTAGCCGACTGAGGCACCGAGGCGCAGAAGAGCGGGGTGAGCTGCTGCTGAAGGGAGGTAAGTGACGTGGCAAGGGGGGTGCCTGGTATGGAGCAGCAGCTGGCCCCATGCAGCATGCTGAGGGCAATGCTGGTCAGCTCCGGGTTGCTGCTGCCCAACTCCCACAGCAGCTTAGGGAGCTGCGCCAGCCAAGAGATGACTAACTCTTCATCTAGCAACAGGTCACCTGGGATGGGGTGGGCAAAAAGCGGGGCGGCTTGTGGGGTTGTATGGGGCACGAGGTTAAGTATAAGGAGAACTGGGGGCAGGGGTGAATTTGTGAAAAATGAAATTAGGAGGGTGGGAGAAGATGGGAGGGTTGGGGTGAGGACAGGATGGGGGGCGGTTGGGGGAAGGACGCACTGGTGTTGGCACGAGGTTTATCAAGGATAGGGAAACAACTGGGGGGCATGGGCCTGTTTGCCTATGGGGGTGGCGCAGGCACTCTG
>JACBWV010000220.1:0-73291 GCA_013435795.1 Chlamydomonas sp. ICE-L | reverse complement strand
GTCTGGGGGCTTGAGTATTGGATGGAATAATGGAGATGGCTGGAATGGATGGATGGATGGATGGATGGAGGATGGATGGATGGTGAGGTACTTAGGTAGTTGTTTGGAATGATTGGTACCTTTGGGTATCTATAATAGCAAGTCACTTTTGGCTGCGACCGTGGGGGCTCGGAAGTGCACCAGTTATCATTCTGCAGTATACGAAGGGCAGCATATGCTCAATTTACACGTTCGAAGTAACACGCTCGCAGCTTGCAGCATGGGCCCCTAGTCGAGCAACGTAGGCCAAATCTGCTCTGGTCCAACTCCACAGGTTCGCGGGTGGGGTTACCACACTTGGTCTGTGCAGTAAGTTTTGAAGCTTCGCAGTTCTGCAGAAACGAATGACAGTACTCTGGAGGCATGCTATTAAATAGCAAATTGGCAGTTCAGAGGTTGGAAGAGCACCAGTTCATTCAATTGCGTTAGTTCGAAGTTGCATTTGGCGCAATTGCACTTGCGAACGCAAGTAGCAGTGTCCAGCCATCGATGGGAGTTGCAGGCGATGGCCCAGGGGTCTACTGAAACGCGAATGTCCCGCATGGCAGATTGGCTGCGCGGCACGCGTACACCATTTAGTCCCCAACGACTTCCGCACTCCCACCCCTGTTAACGTCGTTTGTGCTTACTCTCACGTGACGCTATGGTCGGCCCACCTTTGAGTTAAGTGACATCGGTGTCAACTCTTGAGTCTCTCCTACATTGAGGGCGGTAACTATATTGGACCGCAGCCACACCGTTTTGTTTTGGTTTTGGTTTTATAACTTATGGAAGGGCGGTCATATTATAATGTCTGAACATTGTAACTTACCAGTAACGAGGAGACATTTTGCAAGCCTTGTCTTTGTTTTTTTAAGCACGTGCTGGACGTGCCTAAACGGTTGTTGACAACAGCATACGTGAAGCTTGCCTTTAGTGTAGGAATTTTAATGCAGACATGAGCACCAATAGAGACCAGATCACGAGGTCGGGTAATTTATAGGGAATTTGAGAGGGTGTTCGACAGGTGTGGGCTGGGCAGTAAGTTGAGACCTGTTTTTCCATACTGTAATCCGGTGTAGTGTAGTGAGATGTACTGTGGCTGCGTCGCAAGGGGCACACAATAATCCGTTTAAGATTCCAGGGAGTATGCCGTAGAAGAGCAATCGAAAAGGAGGTTGTGGATGTAATCCGTTGTTCCAATTGTGATAACTACGTGTAGGTACTCAAATATCCACCGATTGGAGCCTCCAATGGTCTAACATGCAGGGGCCGCATGTAGTGATAAACTGGGTAGCATGGTTGTATCGAGCAATGCGAACTCAAGGAGCCATTTCTTTATCTCTTCGTCATAGGGGGACACGGTAGTGAGAGTCTATGTCAGGTCGGATGGCTAAGTCCAGGTCTCATTCTCCTCCATCCGCTTTTTGTAAAATAGAGGAAGTGAGTAACCAGTCATGAGGCTTTGCCTAGACCCCCCGGAGCTGTTGGTTTTTTGGAATTAAAAGCTTATGTACGGCGTCAAATATTACTTATGTTGTCGCCCGTTGCTTTCAAGTATCAGTAACAGGTATCAACAAAGTAACACACAAACAAACATGGACATTTTGCAGTGTTGTCTGTTTAAAGCAGTCTTGAACGTGCTTTTACGATGACAGAGCATTACATGAAGGTCGGCTTTAGTTGCAAATAATTGATGCAAAAATAGACTCGCCGTATCGGATTAATTTTAGATTTTAGAGAAGGTGTTGCATTGTGGGCTGGGCATTGAGCCGTTCAGTCTGGGCTGCACCCGACTCGGGTGGGTGGTGGGTGTGTATCGGGGTGGAATGCCTTTAGCGTTGGTCGGCAGCATTGGTGCGGCGGGATTGGTCATGCGCTGTGTGGGCATGACCGAATGAGCTGCAGTTAGGGGGACGCATTGGCATGTCTTTGAGAAGAATAACGTGGGTGAGCATAGGATCCACACTAGCCGCTCTGGCCCATGATTTGGAATGGCTGGGCCTAGATTGGCGCCTGGCCATGGAGATGGAGATAAGTGGCCACCATTTGGTGCAACGCCTCTGCCCCTGGTCGAAGCAACCATCTGAAGCGCGTTGGTCCGAATCTCTGCAGCTTTCATGGTAGTGTCAAACTCTTCCTTTGGGTACCGAGTTGTTCTTACTTGTGTAGCTTCGCAGCCTCCGCAGAGGAACGCTTGGTACTTCGTAGCTATAAATACAAGTCACCTTTGGGTCCGAGACGGGGTCGTAAGTGCAACCATTGTCCCATATCCCAGCAGTTCCGGGTAAGGTTAGCATATTCTCAATTTACACGTCGCAGTACACGTCCATAGGTTCAAGGCGATGCCCCCCTATTACAGAGCTCGTAGCTCAAAGCTGCGTCTGTCCAAGCTCCACAGTTCGCAGGGTGTGTTACACTTGGGCTGATAGTAATTAATTGAAGCTTCCGTAGGTGTACAAGAACGTATGATCCGTACCGAGGCATGCTATTATAGCAAGATCGGATAATTTCGGGTTGGAAGAGCACCTAGTTCAAATCAAATTGCGTAGGTTTCTAATTAGCAATTTGCGCAATTTGCACGTTGCGCGCAAGTAGCAGCGTCCAGCGCCGCGATGGGAGTTTTCAAGGCGATGGGCTGATTGGTACTTGAGGTAAGCGTGTTTTGGAATGATTGGTACTTAGGTTTAATAAGTAGCAAGTCACTTGTGGCTAGACGGGGGTCTGAAGTGCACCAGTTTATCAATTCTTCTGGCAGTTCGAAGGTCTCATATCTCACATTTAAACAACGTTCCGCAAGTAGCCTACCAGCCAGCTTTCAAGGGGCGGATGGGCCCCTAGGTCAGCACGTAAGCTCAAGCTGCGTCTGTCCAAACTCCACAGGTTCGCAGGTGGTGTACCCACACTTTGGTCTGAATCGGAATCAATTAAATTTTGAGCTTCGCATGTCTGCAAACGCATGATCAGTACTGGCATATCTATTATACAGAGTGGCAGATTCAGAGGTTGGAAGAGCACCAGTTCATTCTTGCGTAGTTCGAAGTCATTTGCGCAATTTTTGCCCGTTGCCACTCAAGTAGCATTCCCCAGCCGCGGTGGGAGTTTGGCAGGCGATGGGCCAGGGTCGGAACTGAAACCGAAGGTCGCATGGACAGTTGCTTCGGCGGTCTCTGAACCCTTTAGGTTCCCCACGCTTACCCGCACCCGTTACTCGTTTTTGTTTACACTCACCTTGACGCTATGGTCGCCCCCCTTTTGAGTTTGAGTGACCGGTTAATCTTAGTCTCTCCTACATTGAGGTATTGAGGGGGTAACTATATTCCCCTGCCCCCTTAGCTGTTGTTTTGGATATAGAGCTTATGTATGGGGCTGTCAATATTACTTATTTGTATCCTTGTTCTTTCACGATCAAAGTAACACCAAAGTAACAACAAGTAACAAACAAACAAACAATGGCCATTTTGTCGTGTTGCGGTTTAAGCAGTCTTGAACGTGCTTTTACTGTCCTGCATAACAAGACATGGAAAGGTTTGGGCTTTGGTTGCATAAGTTCTGCATAGCCCGAAAAATGAGAATCGACCAGAGGATCGGACATTAATTTTAGTCGATTTGATGAAGGTGTTGGCAACTGTGTCGGGCTGGGCAGTTATAGCCGTTCAGGTCTGGGCTGCAACTCCGACGCGTGTGGGTGGTTTTGGTTGTCGTTGGATGCCTGTAGCGTGGGTCAGCATGCATTGGCGTGTGCGCCTGGGTGGTCAGTCTGGAGTTCCGCTGTGTGGTCATTACACCGAAAGATAGCGAGTTAGGACGCATGTGTGGCATTGCTTTGTGGAGAAGTCCCGTGGGTGATCATAATTGATCTCAATAGCCGCTGGCCCATAATTTGGAATGGCTGGGCCTAGAATTTCCCTGGCCATGGCTAATGGAGATAAGTTGCTACCATTGTCACGCCGCTGCACCCCTTAGGTCGAAGCAGAACTGAAGCTGCGTTAGGTCGAAGCTCTGCAACAATCTTCTCAGGGTAGTTTCACCTTCTTGGGTAGCAGAGTTAGTCTTCATTGTGTAGCTTCGCAGCTTCCGCAGAAGAACGATTGGATACTTAGAATAGCTAGAAATGCAAGTCACTTTTGGCTGAGACGGAGGGCGGAAGCGTTGCCCCAGTTATCAATTCCGCAAGGTGCAGGTCAGCATAGGCTCAATTTCCCGTTCGGCAACGTACACGTCCCACATGTTGCAGGCGATTCGGCCTGCGCCACCGCCCCTAGTTCAGAGCAACGTGGCTCTCAAAGCTTGCGCTTGTCCAACTCCACAGGTTCGCAGGGTTGGTGTTACCCACTTGGGCTGATCCGTAATTAATTTGAACGCTTCGCAGGTCCTGCAGACTCGAAGGACAGTACTGCAGGGCTATGCTATTAATAGCAAGATTGGCAGATTCAGAGGTGGTGAACCGAGCAACCAGGTCAATTCTATGTGCGTCGCCGCATTCGAGGTCAGTATTTGCCAATTTCCATGACGTTCGCAGTCCACGATCAGCAGTGCAGAGTGGCCCCCTAGGTCAGCATGCCCGAAGGTTCGAACTGCGCTTGTCCCAAGCTCCACAGGTCGCAGGGGGGGTGTTACCCCACTTGGGTAAAAGTGATTAATGTGAAGCTTCGCAGAGCTTCATGAGAAGCGAAGTACTGAGTACTGAGGCAGTCTATTACCTAGCCAGTCACCATTAAGCAGATGCAGAGGTTGAGCAGCCAGCCCAGGTCAATTGATTGGCGTATTGGACACTTGCCCGTTTGCGTAGCTTGGAACTTGACACGTTGCGTAGCATTGGGAATTTTCAAAGTTAGCATTTGCGCCATTTTGCAACCGTTGCGGCCAGTAACAGGTCCCCTGCATGGGAGTTTTGCAGGCGATGGCTCAGGTCGGACGAAACGCGATTGTCGTCTGGACAGTTGGCTTGCGTCGGACGCGACCCTTTAGGTTCCCCACACTCCGCACCCATTACTCGTTTTTTTTGTTACCTCACGTGAAGCTATGGTCGGCCGCCCCCTTTAAGTTTATGACTCGGTGTAACTCTTCTTTGAGTCCTCTCCTAACATTGAGGCGTAACTATATGGGCCGTCCCCTTAGCTGTGTGGTTGTTGAATTTAAGCTTATGATGGGCGGTCAGATATGTACTTATGTTTAGCCCCTGTTGCTTTCAAGTATCAAAGTAACAAAGTACAACAAAGTAACAACAAACAACAATGGACATTTGCAGTGTGCCTGTTTTAAAGCACTTCCTTGAACGTGCTTTTAACTGTCATGCAGAGCAGACATAAGGTTGCTTTGGTTAGCAAACGTGATCAGAAAATGAGATCACCATAGTTCGGGTTTTAATTTTAAGGGATTTTAGAGGTGTTGCATGTGTGGGGCTGGCATATGAGCCGTTCAGGTCTGGGCTGCACCGACCGGTGGGTGGGTTGGGTGTGTCGGGGTGGATGCCTGTAGCGTGGGTCTCCAATGCCTTGGGCTGATGGCCGGTGGTCATGGCGCTGTGTGGGCATGACACGAAAGTAGGCGCAGTTAGGACGCATGTGGCTGTGCTTTGGGAGCTACCGTGGGTGAGCATTGGTTCTTCAATGCCGCTCTGCCCATGATTGGAATGCTTGGGCCTAGAGTTGCGCCTGGCCATGGAGAATGGCGATAATTGGCTACCATGTGCCACGCCGCTGCCACCCCATAGGTCGAAGCACGAATCTGAAAGCTCCGTTGGTCGAATCTCTGCAGCTTCTTAGGGTAGTGTCACCTTCTTTGCGGTAGCGAGTTGGTTCTTTACCTCTATGTGTGGCTTCGTCAGCTTCACGACAACGAACGACTTGTGGTCAACATTAGATACGCTATAAAAGCAGCATTTGAACTACTTTGGCTAGCACACGGGGTCGGAATGCACACATTATCATTCCGCAGGTCGAAGGTCACATATGCCTCAATTTCCCCACGTGTCGCAAGTAGCACTGCCCAGCATGTTCTGTCAGGAGCGATGCCCTCCCCTAGGGTCAGGAGCACAACGGGCTCAATAGCTCCTTAGCTTCGTCTGGTCCAAACCCATGGACCTGCCACATGTTCCCAACGGCTGAGTGTACCCCCTTTTTGGTCATGATTCCGTATTAATTTTGAAGCTTCGCAGTCTGCAGAATCGCTGATCAGTACTGAGGTATGCTATTAATAGCAAGATTTGCAGATTGGCGAGGTTGGAAGAGCACACACCTCACATTCAATGCGCAGCTTCGACAGGTCACACTTTGCCAAATTTCCAGTTCCGCAAAGTAGCACGTCCGCAGTCTGCAGGCGATGGCCCCCTAAGTCAAGAGCACGACAGGTCGAAGCTGCGCTGGTCCAAGCTCCACTTTGGCATGGGATTTGTTACCCACTTGGGTAGATAGTGATGTAATTTTGAAGCTCTCGCAGGTCCGGCATGACGAAAGCGAAGTACTGATGCAGGCTATTACTAGAAAGTCAACCTTAGCAAGATTATTCAAGGTTTTAAGAGCAACCAGTTCAATTTTGAATTGCGTAGTTGAACTGCTGTGTCCGTAGTGCTAGTATGGAAGTTCAAAGCTTAGCATTTGCGCAATTTGCACGTTGCGCGCAAGTAACAAGTTGCTGGCTGCGATGGGACTTCGCAGGCGATGGCTCAGGTCGGACGGACAACGCGAATGTCGCATGGACAGTTGGCTTGCGGCGGAGCCTACCCTTTAGGTTCTCCCCACACTCCGCACCCTCGATTTACTCGCTTTTTTAGTGTACACACCACCACGTGAAGCTATGGATGGGCGGCACAACCCCCTTTTAAGTTTGACCTGACTCGGGTGTAACTCTTGAGTCGTCGCTCCTAGCAGGATGGACAGGTGTGCTGTAGCCAAAAACTATGTTGGCCCGCCCCCTGAGCTTTTTGGTTTTTGAATATCAACGCTTATGTTGCGGCTGTCATATAGGTACTTATGTTGTGCCTTGGGCTTGCTTCAAGTAATCAAATAACAAATAAAACAAAGTAACAAACAAACAACATGGACATTTTGCAGTGTTGCTCGTATTAAAGCAGTCCTTTAACGTGCTTTATTAACTGTCAAGGCAGAGCATACAATGAAAGGTTGGCGTGGTTGCATAATTTTTGATGCAGAAAAATTAGATCGACCAGAGGTCGGATTAATTTTTAGGCGATTTGAGAAGGTGTTGCATTTGGTGGGCTGGGCAGTATACCGTTCAGGTCTGGGCTGGCACCCACGCAGGGTGGGTAGTTTGGGTGTGTCGGGGTGGATGCCTGTATACGTGGTCGGCATATCATTGGCTGGCCTGGTGGTCATAGCGCTTGTTGCATGACACTAAGTAGCGCCGTTAAGGACGCATTTGGCATGTAGCTTTGGAGAATTCCGTGGGTGGCCATAGGGTCTCAATAGCCCTCTGGCCATGAGTTTGGAATGCTGGGCCTATATTTGCGCCTGGCCATGGAGAATGTAGATAATTGGCTACCATTGTGCAACGCCGCTGCCCCCTAGGTCGAATCAACGAATCTGAAAGCTCGTTGGTCGAAGCTCTGCAGCGTCTCAGGGTAATGTCACCTTCCTTGGTAGCCTGTAGTTCTTACTTGTGGAACTTTCGCACTTCCGCATAAGAACGATTGGTATCTTGTATAGCTATAATAGCAAGTCACTTTGGCTGAACGGGGGTCGGAAGTGCACCATTATCAATATTCCGCTGTCGCGGTCCATATGCTTCAATTTCCACGTTCGCAAGTAGCCACGGTTCCAGCAGGTTGCAAGGCGATGCCCCCCCTAGGTCGGGCACGTGGCTCAAGCTGCGCGGTCAAACTCCAACATGTTCGCATGGTGGGTTCCCCGTTGGGCTTATACCCGTCAATTAATTTTTGAAGCTTCGCAGGTCTGCAAACGAATGATCAGTACTGAGGTATGCTATTAATACGCACGAGTGGCAGATTCAGAGGTTGGAGACCCAAGTTCAATTCAAATTGCGCAGTTCGAAGGTTCTAGTTGCCAATTTTCCACGTTCGCAAGTACACGTTCAGCACGTGCAGGCGATGGCCCCCTAGGTCAGACACGAAGGTCGAAGCTGCGCTCGTGTCCAAGCTCCACAAGGTTCGCAGGGGTGTTTACCTTCCCCTTTTCGGTAGATATTGACATTAATTTTTGAAGCTCAATTTGAAGCTTGCGTCGCGCAGGTCTGCTGACGAAAGCGAGTACTGAGGCGGCGTTAAATAGCAATCAATCTCACCTTGAATATTCAGAGGTTTGGAAGAAGCACCGTTTTCAATTGAATTGCGTAGTTGGATACTTTGCACGTTGCGTAGGGAAATTGGAACTTGCACTTGCGTCTAGTTGGGAAGTTCAAAGTTAAGCATTTGCGGGCAATTTGGCACCGTTGCCGGCTGCACAAGTAACGGTCCAGCTGGCCGAATAGGAGAGTTTGCAGGCGATGGCTCAGGGTCGACTGAAACGCGAATGTCCGCATGACAGTTGGCTTGCGGGCTGACGCGAACCCTTAGGGTCCCCACGACTCGCCCCAGTTACTCGTTTTGGGTTACACTCACTTGAAGCTATTGTCGGCACCCCTTTAAAGTTTGAGTGACTCGGTGTAACTCTTGGTCTCTCCTACATTGGTGCGGTACTATATTGGCCGTCCCCTGACTTTTTGGTTTTTGAATATAAGCTGGGTATGTATGGGCGTCAGATTGTACTATGTTGGATCTTGTTTGCTTTTCAACTACCTCAAGAAGTAGACCAAAAAGTACAACAATAGTACAGCAAACAAACAATGACATTTTGCAGTGTTTCTTTCTTTCCTTTACCATGTGTTTTTTTGGTTTTGTTTTAGTGTTCTTGTATTGTTTTTTGTTCTTTTTTTTATGTTGCCTTATTGGTCTGTTTTGTTTTTTTAATTTCTTTTTCATTTTTCTTCTTTTTTTTTTGTACTCTTCTTTTTTATGTCGTGTTATTGTGTTTTCTTCTTTTTTGTTTTACGCTTCACTCTTTAACTTTGTATTCGTTCTGTTTGTACATTACAAGGAGCAAACCGCACAAAGGTGCTTCTTTTTTTTTCATGTTGCTGATGTTTATTTTT
The DNA here is from genome assembly GCA_013435795.1 of Chlamydomonas sp. ICE-L. Classification (NCBI taxonomy): domain Eukaryota; kingdom Viridiplantae; phylum Chlorophyta; class Chlorophyceae; order Chlamydomonadales; family Chlamydomonadaceae; genus Chlamydomonas; species Chlamydomonas sp. ICE-L. Next base: position 64,165 of record JACBWV010000220.1, on the reverse strand, counting down.
ACTTTTTTAGGTTTTTGTTTGGTGGCTCATATTTTCTTGCATTTTTCTTTCAATTTTTGTTTTTTTTTTTTTTTATTATTCATTTGTTTCTCGTTTTTAGAAAAATAAAGGCAGCCCCGATAGGTCCCCTTGTAGAATGGGTGCTGTGGTTATTGGGTGCGTGTTGGGGGGCCGAAGTTTCCCACTTGCGTTGGTGTGGTGTGTTGGGTGTGGGAGAGTTGTTGGGGTTTTGGGGCTTTGCTTTGGGGGTGGGGAAGCTGGTGTGGTTTGTGCGTTGTCTGCCTTGTTGGTTGGGGTGTTTGGGGTAAGAGATTCTGTGACCTTTTTGCTTGTCGCCCCCCACCCCCACCCAACCCCCCCAGCACCCCCCTCCACCACACCGCCCCCCCCCTTTTTATCCGTCTTTGACAACGTGCTCTTAACTGTCTCATGCATAGCCATACCATGAAGGTTTGCTTGTTGGTTGCATAATTTGATTGCAGTAAATGAGAATGAGATCTGACCAGAGGTCGGTTGATTTCAGGGGATTTTGTGTGGGAGACTCGATGTTAGCCTGATGTGGGCTGGGCAGTATACACAGCGTTCAGGTCTGGGCTGCACAACCTCGACGCGGGGTCTCGGTTGGTTGGGTGTGTCGGGGTTCGACCATTGTGCGGTGGGTCCACGCATGCAGTGGGCTTAGCCGGGTATGTTCCCCCTATCGAAAGCACGCTGTGTGGGCATTACACAAGTAGCGTGGCAGTTTTAGAGCGCGCCATGGTGCAGGTGCTTTGTGTGAGAATCGCCAGTGGGTCGACACAGGGTCTCAAATAGGCCGCGGGTCTGATCTGCCCATAGCTTGGAATGGCTGGGGCCTATAGTTTGCTCCTGCCATGGAGAATGGAGATAAGTGGCTACCATTGTGCAACGCCGCTGCCCCCTAGGTCGAAGCACGAATCTGAAAGCTGCGTTGGTCGAAGCTCTGCAGCTTCTTAGGGTAGTGTCACCTTCTTGGGTAGCGAGTTAGTTCTTACTTGTGTGGCTTCGCAGCTCCGCAGAAGGAACGATTGGTACTTAGATAGCTATAAAAAGCAAGTCACTTTGGCTGAGACGGGGGTCGGAAGTGCACCAGTTATCAATTCCGCAGGTCGAAGGTCAGCATATGCTCAATTTCCACGTTCGCAAGTAGCACGTCCAGCAGGTTGCAGGCGATGCCCCCCTAGGTCAGAGCACGTGGCTCAAAGCTGCGCTGGTCCAAACTCCACAGGTTCGCAGGGTGGTGTTACCCACTTGGGCTGATCCGTAATTAATTTTGAAGCTTCGCAGGTCTGCAGAACGAATGATCAGTACTGAGGTATGCTATTAATAGCAAGATTGGCAGATTCAGAGGTTGGAAGAGCACCAGTTCAATTCAATTGCGCAGTTCGAAGGTCAGCATTTGCACAATTTCCACGTTCGCAAGTAGCACGTCCAGCAGGTTGCAGGCGATGGCCCCCTAGGTCAGAGCACGAAGGTCGAAGCTGCGCTGGTCCAAGCTCCACAGGTTCGCAGGGGGGTGTTACCCACTTGGGTAGATAGTGATTAATTTTGAAGCTTCGCAGGTCTGCATGACGAAAGCGAAGTACTGAGGCAGGCTATTACTAGAAAGTCACCTTAGCAGATTCAGAGGTTGGAAGAGCACCAGTTCAATTGAATTGCGTAGTTGGAACTTGCACGTTGCGTAGTTGGAACTTGCACGTTGCGTAGTTGGAAGTTCAAAGTTAGCATTTGCGCAATTTGCACGTTGCGCGCAAGTAACAGGTCCAGCTGCGATGGGAGTTTGCAGGCGATGGCTCAGGGTCGGACGGAAACGCGAATGTCGCATGGACAGTTGGCTTGCGGCGGACGCGAACCCTTTAGGTTCCCCACGACTCCGCACCCGGTTACTCGTTTTTGTTACACTCACGTGAAGCTATGGTCGGCCCCCTTTTAAGTTTGAGTGACTCGGTGTAACTCTTGAGTCTCTCCTACATTGAGGGCGGTAACTATGTTGGCCGCCCCCTGAGCTGTTGGTTTTTGGAATTATAAGCTTATGTATGGGCGGTCAGATATGTACTTATGTTGTAGCCTTGTTGCTTTCAAGTAATCAAAGTAACAAAGTAACAACAAAGTAACAAACAAACAAACAATGGACATTTTGCAGTGTTGCTGTTTAAAGCAGTCTTGAACGTGCTTTTACTGTCATGCAGAGCATACATGAAGGTTGGCTTTGGTTGCAATAATTTGATGCAGAAAAATGAGATCGACCAGAGGTCGGATTAATTTTAGGGGATTTTGAGAAGGTGTTGCATGTGTGGGCTGGGCAGTATGAGCCGTTCAGGTCTGGGCTGCACCCGACGCGGGTGGGTGGTTGGGTGTGTCGGGGTGGATGCCTGTAGCGTGGGTCGGCATGCATTGGGCTGGCCGGGTGGTCATGCGCTGTGTGGGCATGACACGAAAGTAGCGCAGTTAGGGAGCGCATGTGGCATGTGCTTTGGGAGAATACCGTGGGTGAGCATAGGGTCTCAATAGCCGCTCTGCCCATGATTTGGAATGGCTGGGCCTAGAGTTGCGCCTGGCCATGGAGAATGGAGATAAGTGGCTACCATTGTGCAACGCCGCTGCCCCCTAGGTCGAAGCACGAATCTGAAAGCTGCGTTGGTCGAAGCTCTGCAGCTTCTTAGGGTAGTGTCACCTTCTTGGGTAGCGAGTTAGTTCTTACTTGTGTAGCTTCGCAGCTCCGCAGAAGGAACGATTGGTACTAAGATAGCTATAAAAAGCAAGTCACTTTGGCTGAGACGGGGGTCGGAAGTGCACCAGTTATCAATTCCGCAGGTCGAAGGTCAGCATATGCTCAATTTCCACGTTCGCAAGTAGCACGTCCAGCAGGTTGCAGGCGATGCCCCCCTAGGTCAGAGCACGTGGCTCAAAGCTGCGCTGGTCCAAACTCCACAGGTTCGCAGGGTGGTGTTACCCACTTGGGCTGATCCGTAATTAATTTTGAAGCTTCGCAGGTCTGCAGAACGAATGATCAGTACTGAGGTATGCTATTAATAGCAAGATTGGCAGATTCAGAGGTTGGAAGATCACCAGTTCAATTCAATTGCGCAGTTCGAAGGTCAGCATTTGCACAATTTCCACGTTCGCAAGTAGCACGTCCAGCAGGTTGCAGGCGATGGCCCCCTAGGTCAGAGCACGAAGGTCGAAGCTGCGCTGGTCCAAGCTCCACAGGTTCGCAGGGGGGTGTTACCCACTTGGGTAGATAGTGATTAATTTGAAGCTTCGCAGGTCTGCATGACGAAAGCGAAGTACTGAGGCAGGCTATTACTAGCAAGTCACCTTAGAAGATTCAGAGGTTGGAAGAGCACCAGTTCAATTGAATTGCGTAGTTGGAACTTGCACGTTGCGTAGTTGGAACTTGCACGTTGAGTAGTTGGAAGTTCAAAGTTAGCATTTGCGCAATTTGCACGTTGCGCGCAAGTAACAGGTCCAGCCGCGATGGGAGTTTGCAGGCGATGGCTCAGGGTCGGACGGAAACGCGAATGTCGCATGGACAGTTGGCTTGCGGCGGACGCGAACCCTTTAGGTTCCCCACGACTCCGCACCCGGTTACTCGTTTTTGTTACACTCACGTGAAGCTATGGCCCTATATTGACCGCCCACACGGTTTTGGTTTTGGTTTTGGTTTTATAAGCTTATGTAAGGGCGGTCAGTAAATATGTTGAAGCATTGTAACTTACCAGTAACGAAGGAGGACATTTTGCAGCATTGTTGTTTTTTAAGCAGTGCTGAACGTGCCTAAAATGTTGTGCAAAGCATACGTGAAGCTTGGCTTTAGTTGTAGGAATTTGATGCAGAAAAAATGAGACCAATCAGAGGTCGGGTTAATTTTAGGGGATTTTGAGAGGGTGTTGCATGTGTGGGCTGGGCAGTATGAGCCGTTCAGGTCTGGGCTGCACCCGACGCGGGTGGGTGGTTGGGTGTGTCGGGGTGGATGCCTGTAGCGTGGGTCGGCATGCATTGGGCTGGCCGGGTGGTCATGCGCTGTGTGGGCATGACACGAAAGTAGCGCAGTTAGGGAGCGCATGTGGCATGTGCTTTGGGAGAATACCGTGGGTGAGCATAGGGTCTCAATAGCCGCTCTGCCCATGATTTGGAATGGCTGGGCCTAGAGTTGCGCCTGGCCATGGAGAATGGAGATAAGTGGCTACCATTGTGCAACGCCGCTGCCCCCTAGGTCGAAGCACGAATCTGAAGCTGCGTTGGTCGAAGCTCTGCAGCTTCTCAGGGTAGTGTCAACTTCTTGGGTAGCGAGTTAGTTCTTACTTGTGTAGCTTCGCAGCTCCGCAGAAGGAACGATTGGTACTTAGATAGCTATAAACAGCAAGTCACTTTGGCTGAGACGGGGGTCGGAAGTGCACCAGTTATCAATTCCGCAGGTCGAAGGTCAGCATATGCTCAATTTCCACGTTCGCAAGTAGCACGTCCAGCAGGTTGCAGGCGATGCCCCCCTAGGTCAGAGCACGTAGCTCAAAGCTGCGCTGGTCCAAACTCCACAGGTTCGCAGGGTGGTGTTACCCACTTGGGCTGATCCGTAATTAATTTTGAAGCATCGCAGGTCTGCAGAACGAATGATCAGTACTGAGGTATGCTATTAATAGCAAGATTGGCAGATTCAGAGGTTGGAGGAGCACCAGTTTAATTCAATTGCGCAGTTCGAAGGTCAGCATTTGCACAATTTCCACGTTCGCAAGTAGCACGTCCAGCAGGTTGCAGGCGATGGCCCCCTAGGTTAGAGCACGAAGGTCGAAGCTGCGCTGGTCCAAGCTTCACAGGTTCGCAGGGGGGTGTTACCCACTTGGGTAGATAGTGATTAATTTTGAAGCTTCGCAGGTCTGCATGACGAAAGCGAAGTACTGAGGCAGGCTATTACTAGCAAGTCACCTTAGCAGATTCAGAGGTTGGAAGAGCACCAGTTCAATTGAATTGCGTAGTTGGAACTTGCACGTTGCGTAGTTGGAACTTGCACGTTGCGTAGTTGGAAGTTCAAAGTTAGCATTTGCGCAATTTGCACGTTGCGCGCAAGTAACAGGTCCAGCCGCGATGGGAGTTTGCAGGCGATGGCTCAGGGTCGGACGGAAACGCGAATGTCGCATGGACAGTTGGCTTGCGGCGGACGCGAACCCTTTAGGTTCCCCACGACTCCGCACCCGGTTACTCGTTTTTGTTACACTCACGTGAAGCTATGGCCCTATATTGACCGCCCACACGGTTTTGGTTTTGGTTTTGGTTTTATAAGCTTATGTAAGGGCGGTCAGTATATATGTTGAAGCATTGTAACTTACCAGTAACGAAGGAGGACATTTTGCAGCATTGTTGTTTTTTAAGCAGTGCTGAACGTGCCTAAAATGTTGTGCAAAGCATACGTGAAGCTTGGCTTTAGTTGTAGGTATCAGCATGAATAGCGGTGCTCTCGCTTGTTTTATGTCTTGGTGACTCCTTGTGTACTCCCTTAGAACTATCGGTCCTGACAGTACTATGTCAGCTTCCCGTAGACTGTGTCATTCTTCATGACACTGTGACGACGTCCTGTTGACTGCGTCATCGGTTCTTCTGACACGCGCTGTCTAGCCCCCTTTCCTCCACTGGTGCCCCTTAATGGGTCTCCTGTGCTTGTAACTTATTCTCGTCTCCGCATTTATAGATTGGCGTGCTGCACACACAAAGTCCACTCTCCGGAGTGTTATCCAAGCTGATAGGTTATACGGTCCTTCATTTACTACCATTGCTTTGCGATGCAACTTCCGCGAGGACCTCCCGCCATTTTGAGAAACTCCATGACATGGATGGTCTTTCCTGGACGCGCGGGATGCGCAGTATCATTCTCAGCGATGGCTGCGACCAATCCTTCCAACGGAGGAACGGCTCCTCTTGATGATTGGCTAAACGTTTGTGCACCAGCTGCCTCTGCTAGCGGTCATGAGAGTCCTTCCGCCATCGTGGAAGTAACCCCCCCCCGGTCATTCCTCCATCTTCTCTTCTTTTTCCTCCCCTGCTGTCTGTCGCCTCCTCCCGTCTGTCGTAGATGACTGTGACGTGCAGACTCAAGTCGGCGACTAGCCTGGACATCGGTGGAGATACCCCGTCTTCGTCTGCTCGCGTCCTTGACGTCGCTAACCTTTCTCCGGTGTTTGAGGCTCTGCCTGCATACCGGAGGTTGCCAAGCCGACCAAGCTCCCTGCTGATGTCTACGTCGTCTTTGCCCCCTTTGCTCTGCCCAGCCGACGGTCGGCTACTGGCATGAGCTTGCGCTCTAGTGGCTCTGTGCTACCTTCTGGAGAATTTTTTCGATCAAGCTGGCGGATCGCCGGCACTGCCGTAGGATTCGCCAGAGGAGGACGACCTACGCGTCTGGACCTGGAGATTCTGGAGGTGGTAGGAAGCAGGGGGGTATGGTCAGCACCACTACGGGTGCTGCTCCCTCTACCCCCCAACCGGGTGAGTCGAGCGATAGAGGGGGGGACATGGGATTGACTGATCATCGACGGCGGGATATTAGGACCTTTACATGCCTCGGCTCTGCTCTTCACATCCTAGCGATAAATGTTCGAATTCTGCCCATGCGATTTGAGATTTTCTGCCATTGGTGCGATTTTCTGCACCAGGTGCGACTTGCTGCACTGTCATTCTCGTCTCCTTTTTTTCCCATACCTCAAATCTCGACTTCGACCTAACGCTTCCCCACCTTCTGTGATCCCAGGTCTCGCAGCGCCGGACTTCGCCCATGCTCCAGGCCGCAGTGGACGCCGTCCTGGCCCTAGTCCAGCGGCCGTGGAGGATCTTTGGCATGATATCTTGGTGGATATTTTTCTCTCTTAGGCTCCTTGTGACCCCTGGGTGCGTTCCGTGGTTCGTCAGAGGTTACTACTTTGTCTTCCCGTGCCCCTGGTTCCCCCCTTAGGTGTATGCCTTAGCTACGTGAGTTTGGGTTCAAGTGTTTGAGTTCTGATAGGGCTTAGGAATTTTTAGTTAAGTGGTATAGAGGCATGGTTGATCTCGATTAGTTGGGGCATGCATGAGTTGTTGATGATGACACTGCTCAGCATGGTGCTAGTGTGTTATCTTTGCAATCGCGTGTTCATCTAGGGAGACAAGACTCCTTCGGAGCTTTTCTTTGGGGTTGCACCTGATGTGTCGTTGTTGCGTTTGTTTGGTTGCCCTTGCTATGTAATCTTAGTATTGGGCAGTCACGCAACAAGCTAGTTAGAAAGGCATTATTTGGTAGACTGGTTGGGTATTCCCTGGTGAGTAAGGGTTATTATATTTGGGTTTCCAATGTTGCGCCAGTTAGTAGTGAGTAGTGATGTACTCTCTATCTCCAGTTCAGTTCTAAACTGTCTTCCTGGGTTCTCCCTTTAGTATGGGTCCCCGTGCCCGCTTGCATCCCTCCTGTCATCAAACGGTGATATGTTATGTGTTACCGGTAATTCCCTACGCCCTTTAACAACCCCAATTGTTGTTGGCTGGCCTGGCTGGATGTATCATTGTTGCATTCTAGACCAGGGCCTGATCTTGCTGTATTGTGTGTGAAGTTTTAGGGCGGGGGGGAGTTGGATATCCAACTATAATCTTAGCCGAATCTCAGGGGGTCGCCAGGCCCTCCTCTGTGCCACGTTTTAGCGGTGAAGCTTTAGGATTTAGACAGCCTTCGATCATAGTGGTACCTGGATCAGGTCCATTGACTAATAGTCGCCAACCTCCGACCACCTCGGATGGCTCGCGGGTGTCGATAATTCCGACGCCTCCTGTCGTCCCTGGTGGATTACTCGGGTCAAGCCCATGTGATGATGTAGCCGTTGCCGAATGGGTAAGTGATGATCTTGAACACTGGTCTAGCTTGATACTGCGTATGGCTGGGGTGTTACAGTCAACCCAGGATTCATTGTTTTAGGTGCTGCTGGTTCTCATACGTAGGTTAACATGGCCCTATGTGTGAGTGCCTATTCCTCAGCACCTCCTAGACTGACTTACAGGGTAGTCTAGATTGGTGGAGCGTTACGACGCTTTGTTTAGGCAGCTTCCTTTCAGCTGTCTTTCTTGGTTTTGGTGGAAGGTGGTACTTAATTCAGACCACCGTTATAGCGTCTTGATGGTTTCTGACTCTTAGTTCCATAGGCAGATGGTTCGTTCGGTGGAGCTCATCATAGATTAGCTATTTCTTTTTACTCCACACTGTTTTTAGATCACCAGCCCCTCATGTGATCGGAACTTTGTGTGGAGTGTAGTAGTTGTTTCCCTTCGGATTTTACTGTGAATTGGTGGGCTGGGTAATCTTGCAGTTGTACTTGCAGATGTACCGCCGCTCACCTCTTTCTTGTTTTCCGAGTGTATTTCAAGCGCCCTTTCAGTCCATCCTTTGCAGTAAATTCTTTGAAGTCCTTTTTATGCGTTTACTATTTTTCAGGTGGACAATAGGTTTTATGTACTATGGTTGTACATCTACCCTTCTATTGTTCATTGAACTGTGTTTCCTTTGTTGGTTACAAGTTTCTTGACAATTTTAACTTCGCATCCTTTGTATTTTTTCAGTTGCTGCAAGTTTGGTTTGCTTTAGTTAGGCGCTTGGTTTGTCTTGAGTGCATGAGTTCTTTGCGGTGCGATACCCACCTCCTAGAATGTTTTAGTTAGTGCCGTAACTGGGGATTTATGATAATTAACTTTCATAAATCTTCTTACTTCCATCTTTGGGTAAGAAACCAGTTCATCATGGTTTTTTCATCCCAACCTAGTCATGAATTCTATGCTAAGAATAGTTTTAAAGGTAGTGGATTTTTCCATCGACTTTTTTTTCCATCGTAGTCTTTAGTGTCCTCTTGTCTGCGTCCTTTAGGCTTTGATTCTCTCGTGAGCTGCGCTCACACGATATTTCAATCCGTCTCTTTGGTTATCATTGATTGGCGTTAGGTTCCTATTCCCGGATCGGGTTTTCTATACCGTTGTTCCCCAACTTTGATATACGATTTTTTCAGTCTTCTCTTTAGGTTAAGTTCTCGGTTCTTTCAGTCACCGTTGTTCCCCTTCCTTTGGTATTAGGATTGATTTCTGTTTGGCCTCCCTGTGATTTTCTGGTTTGGTGCCTACTATTCTGGATGAATAGTATTTTTGCGCTTACCATGGATGGTTACATTTCCATTTTGGTCTCAGCTCAGCTCGGTATGACCCAAGTTTTTTGCTGCTACATTTTCGGAGTACTACAGTGGTTTTTGGTTCATCCTTTCTCATCCTTTTATTTTAGACAAGGCTTTCTTCTGGTTTCCTGTTTTTCCGCCGTTCCTTAATAATTTTTGTTTGCTACCAGTTTATGGTTCTATGTCCCTAGTGCCATAGGTGGAGTACTAGTATTGTATGTCACCTGCGTCATAGGTGGAGTATCAGCATGAATAGCGGTGCTCTCGCTTGTTTTATGTCTTGGTGACTCCTTGTGTACTCCCTTAGAACTATCGGTCCTGACAGTACTGTGTCAGCTTCCCGTAGACTGTGTCATTCTTCATGACACTGTGACGAAGTCCTGTTGACTGCGTCATCGGTTCTTCTGACACGCGCTGTCTAACCTGTACCCTGATCAGGTTCCAGGCTACCGCCCCCTTTCCTCCACTGGTGCCCCTTAATGGGTCTCCTGTGCTTGTAACTTATTCTCGTCTCCGCATTTATAGATTGGCGTGCTGCACACACAAAGTCCACTCTCCGGAGTGTTATCCAAGCTGATAGTAGGAATTTGATGCAGAAAAATGAGACCAATCAGAGGTCGGGTTAATTTTAGGGAATTTTGAGAGGGTGTTGCATGTGTGGGCTGGGCAGTATGAGCCGTTCAGGTCTGGGCTGCACCCGACGTGGGTGGGTGGTCGGGTGTGTCGGGGTGGATGCCTGTAGCGTGGGTCGGCATGCATTGGGCTGGCCGGGTGGTCATGCGCTGTGTGGGCATGACACGAAAGTAGCGCAGTTAGGGAGCGCATGTGGCATGTGCTTTGGGAGAATACCGTGGGTGAGCATAGGGTCTCAATAGCCGCTCTGCCCATGATTTGGAATGGCTGGGCCTAGAGTTGCGCCTGGCCATGGAGAATGGAGATAAGTGGCTACCATTGTGCAACGCCGCTGCCCCCTAGGTCGAAGCACGAATCTGAAAGCTGCGTTGGTCGAAGCTCTGCAGCTTCTCAGGGTAGTGTCAACTTCTTGGGTAGCGAGTTAGTTCTTACTTGTGTAGCTTCGCAGCTCCGCAGAAGGAACGATTGGTACTTAGATAGCTATAAATAGCAAGTCACTTTGGCTGAGACGGGGGTCGGAAGTGCACCAGTTATCAATTCCGCAGGTCGAAGGTCAGCATATGCTCAATTTCCACGTTCGCAAGTAGCACGTCCAGCAGGTTGCAGGCGATGCCCCCCTAGGTCAGAGCACGTGGCTCAAAGCTGCGCTGGTCCAAACTCCACAGGTTCGCAGGGTGGTGTTACCCACTTGGGCTGATCCGTAATTAATTTTGAAGCTTCGCAGGTCTGCAGAACGAATGATCAGTACTGAGGTATGCTATTAATAGCAAGATTGGCAGATTCAGAGGTTGGAAGAGCACCAGTTCAATTCAATTGCGCAGTTCGAAGGTCAGCATTTGCACAATTTCCACGTTCGCAAGTAGCACGTCCAGCAGGTTGCAGGCGATGGCCCCCTAGGTCAGAGCACGAAGGTCGAAGCTGCGCTGGTCCAAGCTCCACAGGTTTGCAGGGGGGTGTTACCCACTTGGGTAGATAGTGATTAATTTTGAAGCTTCGCAGGTCTGCATGACGAAAGCGAAGTACTGAGGCAGGCTATTACTAGCAAGTCACCTTAGCAGATTCAGAGGTTGGAAGAGCACCAGTTCAATTGAATTGCGTAGTTGGAACTTGCACGTTGCGTAGTTGGAACTTGCATGTTGCGTAGTTGGAAGTTCAAAGTTAGCATTTGCGCAATTTGCACGTTGCGCGCAAGTAATAGGTCCAGCCGCGATGGGAGTTTGCAGGCGATGGCTCAGGGTCGGACGGAAACGCGAATGTCGCATGGACAGTTGTCTTGCGGCGGACGCGAACCCTTTAGGTTCCCCACGACTCCGCACCCGGTTACTCGTTTTTGTTACACTCACGTGACGCTATGGTCGGCCCCCGGAAGAGAATGCTCTAAGCAGTACACCAACACCGATTCTCCTGAGTCAGAATGGGTTGTGGTGATGTGGCTTTGAAAGGTGGTACTGAGTCTCTAGGCTAGGCCCTCCTGCCTAGCCTTCTTGTTTGCAAAACTTTCGACTCCGCAACACCTTTCCTCTAACCCCCCTTTCCTTTGCTTTTGCTCGTAGGCTGTAACCGCACCTATCGAAGCCTCTAACGCAAAAGTCAAGGAGAACGAGGTAAGCCTTGTCACCGGTTTGTTAGGATTTGACGGTCCTGGTGTACTGCTTTTAACCAATGTCTTCAAAAATATCGTCTCAAAAACACAGCGTATTAAGCGTATGGTAGCTTACATTATAAACTCGCCTTGCATGCCCCATCCGTATCAGTTCCAAAGGCTAGCCGTAGATCTTCGACCGGTCGGTCGCCGGTTAAGCGCTATTTGAACAAGATCCCTTAATTCCAATCGGATTTACAAGCTAGTTTACAATAAATCCTTGTTTTATGTGTACCAAATTCAGGTTCCTTTCGCTGGTTTCTTCAGCCACGTTGTCGAACAACGGCTATTAGGCCCGGGATCCCAAACGCCTCTCCCTAGGATGTCTCCTGCCTCAGCCCAGGCTATGTACCAAACCAGCTTGGGCACAGCTGCCTCAGTCATTGATCACAGCGTAGCAAAAAGTACCTTGCACCGCCGGTATGTTGTGGGTGAGGAGTTCACCACATGGTTGAGCCAATTGCCAGACTCCTACCCTCACAGCATGCTATATGCTAGACCAGAAGACTTGCTGTGCTTCATGGACTGTTTCTGGTTGGAGCGCCATGGAGGCAGCATACTGCCTGGCTGTTCTACTCTCGTCCCTTCCCCTCAAGGTGTGGACTCAGCATTTAGCCATCTATCCACCTTGTTCGAGCAGCTTGGGCGTGGTGGCGAGTACGACCCCCGGTCCAACACAGGCAACCCTTGACACAGTGGCCCTGTCAGGAACTACAAGAAGGGCTACCAAAAACTCTTATTTGAGGCAGGCTACCAGGAAGTGTTAGCTGTCCCTATGGTTATTTCCAAAGTGCACGCCCTAGTAGCCTACCTTGATGTGGAAGCCCGCCGGGCCTCTGACCCAGTCAAGCGCATCTCTTTTCTGAGGGATGCTGTTTCCATCCTTCATGCTTGGGAGACAGCCTATCGCGGCACTGAAGGTGGCAAGTTGTGCCTCCCTGATCTGCACACCCCCAACCGGGTTCAACTGTACCCTAATGGGTATGACCCCAGTGTCCCCATGCCTGAAGTGCTGCTGTCCCTTCCTACTCATGGCACCAAGACCAAGAAGAAGGGTAGGGTCTACCAAGCCCCAGTCTACATCAAGCTACACCCTCAGCCTGCTGTTTGCCTACTGAGCCACTTGTGGGCCTTCCAACAGATGTGCTATTTGTCTGGCTTTCCCATTCGGCACTACATCCTCCGTCCCTCTACCTACACCCAGAAGGGGTTCAGGGAGGCTCCCTACTCTGGATGCCTTTTCACCAAGATGGTCCAGAAACACCTGAAAGCCATCCAGCTGTTCAACCACGAGACTGCTCACAGCTTTCGCCGTGGAGCCTTGCAAGCTGCTGCTCAGGCAGCTGGCCCCTCTCAGTCTGCTCAGCTTGCAGCAGCTGCTGCCGCTGGCCGGATCCAGACCCCTGCTGTCGTCCAGCTCTACTTGCACCCCGAACGCCATATAGCTCGCCTTGGTCGGGAGTAAACTACTTGGCACTGCATTAGGCAGCCCAATCTTACTCTTCGTCCTCCTAGCCACTTCTGCTTGACTGGCTATCATTAATCCATCAACACCCTCAATTTGTGCTAACATTCCTGCCCAGTAACATTATGTATTTCCATCATGTTACTGTAGACAGACTTCTCAAATCCTATATTGCCTTGATCATAGACTTCCCTAAACATAGACATGACCTGATCAAGTACTCTAGACATGCTTCTCAGGTCATACCCTCTAGTTCTCGTTTCAGAGCTCCCTGGGGTTTATCAGAGTTTATGTTTAATTTTGTAAACCATAACCCTTTTGTCTTCCCCTTCTTAGCTGTATTCAAGGGGTGGGTGGGTGGGACTTTTAAAGCTTGAATAGCTCGTTAAGGTAGCTCCTCAAAACTCGAGCCTTGCTTAACCGCTCAACTAGGTTGATAGGCTCTCTCTTTCAGGTCTCTCCCCGACCTCGTATTCAAAAATCATGTTGAGTGTACTGCCGGACAAGCCCCCCATTCTTGTAATAGAAAGGAAGAGAATGCTCTAAGCAGTACACCAACACCGACTCTCCTGAGTCAGAATGGGTTGTGGTGACGTGGCTTTGAAAGGTGGTACTGAGTCTCTAGGCTAGGCCCTCCTGCCTAGCCTTCTTGTTTGCAAAACTTTCGACTCCGCAACACCTTTCCTCTAACCCCCCAACATAATTGGTCCTGGGCATATCCCAGGATCACACACCCAACTCATTTTGGCCCAAAGCCTTGGATGGTCATCCCAATTTCTTCCAAAGGACATACAGGGCCTGGACCTTGTATGCAACTCCCTTGCACTTCCTCTCCCCCAAAGGGATGAGAGCTCCTGGCTGCCACAAGTCACTCCTCATGGGCAAGTCCCATGTGTCCCTAATGGGCAGCTCAGCAAGGATGGCCCTCCAGGGCTTAGGCCACACAGGTACTATCACTATGCAGTCAACTCTCTGCTTTCTGACCTCTTCCAAGATCTCACCCATCATGTTGAAGGGTCCATTGATGTAAGCCAGTTGTGCCACCCCAGGGTATTCAGCCTCTGGCCGGACCCAAGACTGGTCAAAGGCATCAATCCCCTTGCAACCAATACCCCATACTTTGGAATAGTACGCTCCTACTACCCGTGTGTTTGCTCCATGTGCAAACACATCCAGTGTTGGCTTCCTACCTCCTAACACCTCCCGGTTCACTACGTCCCTATACACATCCTCCTGCAAACTCCAGTCAGAGTTGTCCACCAACTTGGAATGGTCGTCTGCCAGTTGTTGCTCAGGGTGCTCTCTCGGCCTCCATTCCACATCAAGCTCCACGTCCAACTGAAAGCACCGTAGCCTAATCCTTTTCACTATGGGAAACAAGCTCCCATTCCCTTTCATCCCCATAGCTGTTTGCATCGCCACCATGCTGTCTGTGCCATAGCACAACCTCTTGCCAGCCATGAATCCTGGCCTCTGCTCATGAATAACCTCAATGGCCACCTCCAACGCACTCAGCTCTCTGCTAGAGCTTGACCATTCGTTGTTAGCCACTGCTGCCATCTGGGCAGTGGTGAAAGGCTGCACGATAGCTTCTGAAAATTCACCATCAGGTGTGAACGCTGCCAGGCATGACTCAGAAGCATCCCCCACCAGCCTAAACGCTAGTGGTCTCCTAAACCACTTCTTCCCTGAGCTAGCCTCCATCATGTTTAGCATCAACTCAGCATCAGCCTTCAAGGCCTCAGGTGAAGGGTAAACCTGATCCCACCTCAAGGCCCCCATCCTAGCCTTGTGGATGTCTCTTGCTAGCAACGGGGCCAACTCCATGGCTGGTGCCAGAGCCATGATCTTCCCAGCCATGCTGGCCAGCACCCTATCCGACACTTCAGCTCGGCCTATGACATCCCTCATGAAACCCGCCAAAGCAGACTTTTTGTCCTCTGGGATCGAGAACGCTTTTTCCCGCAGATCCACCATCATCCCCAAAAACCTTGCCACCTGTGTAGCCTTCAGCTGGCACTTGGACAGGCTCAGAATAAATCCTAGGCTAGCCAGCAGTCTAGCCATGGCTATGGCTTGCTTTTGAGTCCTGGCCTCACCCTCCTGCAAGGTCAACTCATCGTCAATCAAGTACAGCATTCTCACACCCATTCTCCTTAGGGGACTAAACACCACCTCCTTGATCTGGGAGTAGATGAAACACGCCGGTCCAGGGCCAAAGGGCAGGTGGGTGAAACACAGGACTTCCCCATCTAGGCTGAAGGCCAGGTATTGCCACATGTCCGTGTGCAACGGTACATGCCAGTACCCAGACTTGTCATCTGTCGTGAAAGCCCAGTCCCCCTCCCTTGCCAAGTGCACCAAGTCTCCTAGTCTCTCATACTGGAGCTTCCTGTACTGCCAGAACAAGTTGGGGTAGCTGGGGTTGATGCACAACCTAAGCTTAGGCAGCTTATCCTCCACCACCCTCAACCCGTTCACTACCACAGGAGCCTCCACACCGTCCCATACCCTCACTACCCCTTTCTTTTTCATGGCAACTACCTCGCCCCGTGTGAAATCCTCATGCCTGCCCACACTCTCGTGGTTAGGGGAAACCACTTTCCTCGGCCTGTCCCCTCCTAGGTACTGGTCCACCTTCTCCCCCTTTGGGATCACTCTCTGTAACATTGCCCGTACTATCTTCAACTTCTTTTTCCTGACTGGGGCAAACTGTTGCTGAGGGTGGTCTATGGGTACCATTTTCCAGTTCACCCCATTGCTAATCCACCTCATCACCTCTTTGGATTTCTTAGTCTCACCCCCTGACACCTGGAAGTACTCCTTCCACACCTCTCCGTGGTCCCTAATGGTTCCTGCTTTGAACGCATCTGGATCTGGAAGCTCAGATTCTAGACTCTCTTTCCATCCATCTTCTATTAGGGTCTGCCACTCGGGGTCCCTTGTTAACCTTACAAGGTCATCAACAGCCCCTCTCATCTGTAGGTGAGATGCCATAGGGGCCGTCCTCCTTTCTTGTAACCTAAGAAAGGAGGTGTTAGATCCCAGCCTCTCCGGAAGTTGCACAACTCGGTCCATTAGGGGGTCATCTTCTAATTCTACACACACATCACCTGGTCCTTTTACCTCCCCCTCGTGCATGCTAATTATCAGCGTCCTCTCGTCTCCCTCTTGTTCCTCCCCTGGGATCCCTGAGAACAAGCAAAAGGCCACAAGGTGTGAAACAAACATAAACGCCAGGGCGGGGCAACAAGACGGCAGACGTGAAAGGATGTTCTTCTTTACACAAACGTCCTAGCTTGTATCTCCATGCTCCAGACATTGCAAAGGTTAAGCTCAACCTAAACCAAATCCTAGGCAAGAATCACAAGTGAAACAAGCAAGGAATCCCCACAAAGGTCCCAATCAGACAAGGGCCTAATCACCCACTTGGTGTCATATAGCCTTTATTCAAAACTTGCCGTTCCACCACCCCTATTGTTAAAGCTGTCCACCCATCCGCAAGACCAGGCTATGCTAAGTGCACTACACAACTCCTTAGTGCCCTAATGTTCCTTTATCTGCTCTTTAATTAGGAGCATTTGGGGCCCCCTGAATCCTAGGTGGGTCATGGGCGAGCTTACAACGTTCTCCAAAGTTGCAAGCTCCCTGAAGGAAATCCCTGCACATAACCCTTGGCCCGTTCGATGGTCTGGGGTTGGCTTGGAAGGGTCTCCTTGGGTTGGGAACCTGGAAAGGCCCATTTGCCTGCCGGGCAGGGTTACCTTGCTGGGCTAGGTAACCCTGCCGACCTGGGTAACCCTGCTGGGCTGGGTAACTCTGCTGGGCTAGTTGACCCTGCTGGTAGTACCCCGAGTGCGGCAGCAGTGTTGGTCTCTTCAGATCCCTCTCCCTCCAGAGGTTATGCAGTGTCTTCATGATTTTCTTGAATGCAATCACCCCTTCACGGAGTCCTCGAGCTTCGGGCAACTCGTCTTTCACCATATCCTCCACTTCAATGCAGTCTGACTGCAGTCCACTGTCCACATGACCTTTCAAGACCCTCACCAGCTTGCCACCAAACGCTGCCAGGCACCTAAGCATGAAGCTCTCCACCATATCATCCCTTACTAGCTCCAACCCAGCTAGAACCTCTTCCTTGGCAGCAAAAATCAAGCCTTGCAGCTGGCTGTGTCCTAGTTCCCCATGCCCTTGAGTGTACGAGGCATGCTTAGCCCACTCATACTGGGTCAACAGCTGAGAAACCATAGCATCCAAGTTAAGCTGATAGTCCTTCCATAACGCAGCCTCCTTCTCACGGTCTTTGACTGGGTGCTGATCCCCACATGTCCTTCCTTGTGCCCCAAGGAAAAGTTCCTCTCGGTGCCTCGTGTCCAGGCGGGTGGCCTTCTCCCCCCTAAGCTTATCAGGTGTCAAAGCTACCCCTACCCAGCTCCGTAGGATCAGCTTCTCCGGGCTCTTAGGTTCCCACTGCCTTGCACCCCTGTCTCTCTTCTGAGGTAAATGCTGGTCCATCACCCTCTCTCTAGCTCTTTGCTCTAGCTCTAGAACATCATTGACCTCGTTCACAGCCTCCAATAGCAAATCACGGTACGGTCTCCAACCTGGGCTTCTAATCTCCACATCTCCGAGGTTGGAGAAGTTGACAGCACTCCCCTCTACCTCTGTAGCCACGGGAGGCGAAACGTCCCAGCCTCCAGCAAGTACCCTAGCTGCGTGGTAGGAGCGGTAGGTACCTGCCTTCTCAGATTCTACTCTGATCACTGCAAATCTTTATCCCCCTCCCCCTTCTGTCTTTCCTCGTTACCTCTTTCCTTTCCCCCCTCCCTTTGTTCTTTTTCTCTCTCCCCTCCTCCTCCCCCTTTTTTTTCACCCTCCCTCTTCCCTCCCCCCACCTACTTATCCTTTCCCTCCCTACCTATCTCTCCCCTATGACCCATCAACCTCCACCCCTAACCCCCGACCCCCTCAACCCTCCCCTAAATCCCCTGACCCCCTGACCCCCTCAACCTCCACCCTAACCCCCTGACCCCCTGACCCCCTCAACCTCCACCCTAACCCCCTGACCCCCTGACCCCCTCAACCTCCACCCTAACCCCCTGACCCCCTGACCCCCTCAACCTCCACCCTAACCCCCTGACCCCTGACCCCCTCAACCTCCCCCCTAACCCCCTGACCCCCTGACCCCCTCAACCTCCACCCTAACCCCCTGACCCCTTACCCCCTGAACCTCTACCCTAACCCCCTGACCCCCTCAACCTCCACCCTTTAAAACACGTACCAGCTGGAAGGGGATGCAAGCCCCATCATGGGCCCAATGCCTCCACACCAACTGCAGCTTCTCTTCAGGCCCATTAACCGGCCTAAGTTCTTGGGCTTGGTTGTGTCTATGAGATTCAGCTGAGTCTCTTAAGTGGGGCCTGAAGGCCTCCCTAAGCTGCTCCTGCCCGGGTGCTAGTGCTGTAGCTGCCCTTGGCCTCGCCAACCCATCCTCCAGCAGTAAGGTGCCCCCCATGCGTTGGGCAGGGGCGTCCGGCTCCACTTGCTGCCCTACCCCACTCTGCAAGCAATAAAAGCACGGGTGTCAGCCAGTGCTTGTCAGTCCCAGCATGACAGTCCCTTGGCTGCAACAACAATGATCAACATGTCAGTCCATACACATAGAGACCGGGACGGCTTCCCTTCAGTCTTTCCAAAGCTAGATGCCGGGAATAATTCCCTTCATTCACTTGACAGAGCCGTGCACGAGACCGGGAAATACTTCCCTTCAGTCTTCCTTCAGATCTAGAGACCGGGAAAAATTCCCTTCAGCCCCCCACTACAGATCCAAGCCCTTAATATATCCACGCAAGGGGCAACGGAACATGCTTCCCTTCAGTCCTCCGACCAATCTTCGAGACCGGGAATAATTCCCTTCAGTCCCTCAACAGATCCATGCATGAGACCGGGTCTGCTTCTCTTTACTCTCTTTACAAGTCTAGAGACCGGGCATAATTCCCTTCAGTCCCTCTACATATCCAAGCAAGAGACCGGGAACGTGCTTCCCTTCAGTCTTTCTGTAAAGCTAGAGACCGGGAATAATTCCCTTCAGTCCCTCTACAGATCCTTACAAGAGGCCGGGTCTGCTTCCCTTCAGTCTCCTTACAATTCTAGAGACCGGGCAAAATTCCCTTCAGTCCCTCTACAAATTTATGCATGCGACCGGGATCATGCTTCCCTTCAGTCTGCCTACACCTCTAGAGACCGGGCATAATTCCCTTCAGTCCCTATACAGATCTATGCATGCGACCGGGATAATGCTTCCCTTCAGTCAGCCTACACATCTAGAGACCGGGAATAATTCCCTTCAGTCCCCCTACAGATCCATGCATGAGACCGGGACTGCTTCCCTTCAGTCCTCAAACATGTCTAGAGACCGGGAGTAATTCCCTTCAGCCCCCCTACAGATCCTTGCAAGAGACCGGGACGGATTCCCTTCAGTCAACTTTCATGTCTAGAGACCGGGAGTAGTATCCCTTCAGCCCCCCCTACAGATCCATGCATGAGACCGGGACATGCTTCCCTTCAGTCTTCCTACAATATCTAGAGACCGGGAATAATTCCCTTCAGTCTCTAGAAAGAAACATGCGAGATACCAAGACAGCTTCCCTTCAGACTTCTTAAGGATCATGAGACCGGGAATAATTCCCCTTCAGTCCCTCCACCACCAGAAAAACATACCCGTCATTCTGCTTTGAGAGATCACACACCTGCTGGGGTACCTCCTCCTGCCTGGGAATTTCATCAACATTGGCCAAGCCTTCAAGAAGAGGCTCCAGACCCTGCAAGCAAACTCTCAAGGTTAGTTAGAGGCCAACCCAGCGGTCCCCAGGGGAAACACCAGGGGGAAACAGAGCGGGGGCTACGCCCGCTACCTCTCGAGGGAAGACAAGTAGTCGCTCTCGCAGAGCTTCTGTTAGATCTGGCCATTTACAAGCAAAACAGTCCACTTTCTCGCCCTTTCTAAGCTACTTTCGAGCCATGTCATTGAATCCTTATGGTCTCCACGCCGTCCCAGCGTCGGTGATAGCTACAGCCGATCAAGCAATCGAAATTCCCAAAATTCCAGGGCAAGGGGACAGGTCTCAGATGCTCGTTCCGACAAACAACAACCTGGATTTCACGCACCCTGCCCATCTCCTTCGCTTTATTAGTACCCTGGCCCAGCTGGGCGAGCAGCTGAGCAGCCTGGCTGGAGGATCTCAGATGCCTAATCGAGAGCTTTCGCCTGTGTATCAGCCTCAGCCTTCGTCGGCGCCTCCCTTTGAGCCTGTTCCCCCGGCTTACCCGGAGGTGGCTAAGCCCACTTTCTTGAAGGGCTTTGCTTCTTTTTCCTCTGCATCTGCCCCCATGGAGCGTGGCCTCCCTGGCTACCACACTCGCTCTCGCGAGGCTGCTGTTTCCTCTGCACGCACCTCTGCTGCTGGTGCCTCCCTGGAACCCCCTCCGCCTCCGCCGGTGGAGCTGCCTCCTGCCCCTGGCCCTCCTCCTATGCTGCATACGCGGTCTTGCGCATCTTGGGAGCATCTGCTCACTGGCGGATCTCCTCCGACTTTGAACCTTCGGGACTACCGCCTGATCAACATGGATCGACGGGATGGTGAGTCCTTGAACCGCTCTTTGTACGGTCGGATGGATATGCAGGCTACAATGGCAAATGTTAGTGTGAAGCTGAGGCATCGCCGAGTGATGGCTTTCTCTGAGCTTGGTACCAGGTGTCGTTCTTTTCTTGGTCCAGTCACTTCTGGGATTCTGTATCCCCCAGATCATGGTGTTTCCTTTGGTGGTACGAGGCGTAGTGATCACGAGAAGCTTGGTTATCAGTTTGTGCGAGTGCCTGTCCCTCTGTGTCCTGTTAGCCCAGATTTCGAGCTGCTTATGAGTGTTGCGAGATCCATTCCTGTGATTAGGAACATAGACGACCAGCGCGCTCTTGACGCTGGTTTTGCTGCGGAGTATTTCATGGACATTCGTAGGTCCTTGGCTCCTGTCCCTTCTGCGATTGGAGCTGGGTCTAATACCCTCATTCATGGTGAGTCTCGGTTTGATCCTGCACTGTTGGGGTTCAGTGCACTGCCTCTCGAACGTCAGGAGTTCATGTGTTTAACTATGATGCTCGCGAACATGGAGGACGATATGGTCAAGGTATACCAGGACTTTGCCACCCCTCAGGATATCCTTTTGGATATCCGGAAGACGCAGTCTGATGCCCTTGCCTCTAG
The DNA here is from genome assembly GCA_013435795.1 of Chlamydomonas sp. ICE-L. Taxonomy (NCBI): domain Eukaryota; kingdom Viridiplantae; phylum Chlorophyta; class Chlorophyceae; order Chlamydomonadales; family Chlamydomonadaceae; genus Chlamydomonas; species Chlamydomonas sp. ICE-L. Next base: position 42,979 of record JACBWV010000220.1, on the reverse strand, counting down.
AGTCCCTCTCATGCGTATCGAACTTCATAATGCGCACATGGGCCCTTCTGACCGTGTCGATGATTTCTTTCGCATGGTTCGCAGTCTGTGCACTGACCTCCGCAGTGCTGGACATCCTGTCACTCAGCGCCACGCCATGGAAACCATTGTGAATGGGATCCGTTTGATCCGATTTGAATCGCTGCGGATCCAGTACGGTATGATGTTGGCTAACAGACAGACTGTAGATTACTGGTCTTGTCTGGAGGCATATAGGTCTCTCGACATTTTGAACATTGCTCTCCCCAGGTCCGACTCCAGGCATCCTGGTTGGTCCCGGGACGCTCCCCAGGTTCCTGCCAATGCTGCGTTTCAGCGTGGGCAGGGATCTGGTTCTCAGGGTTCTGGTTCCAACAAGCGACGTCTGGATTGCACTTGGGGCCCATGCCTCAGCAAGACGACCCACTCGGAGGATCGCTGTTTCACGAAGCATCCGCACCTGCGTAAGACCAAGCCTGGTGCACCGGTTACCAATCCGGTGCCCATGGCCTTGGCCCTTCCAGGTGTGCTTACTCCGCGGCAGCTGGCCTCCTTGCAGGCTCAGATTGATGGGTATGCTTTGGACAAGAAATAGGAGGTACGCTCTGTCCTTTTCTCTTGCACTGCGAAATTTTCAAATGTCTGCAGCCCGAGCCTGTCTGAGGGTGTCTGGCATGTTGATTCTGGAGCTGGGATGTCAATCACAGGTGATATGTCTTTGTTCACTGTGTTTCATGCTTCTGAGACTGGGCCAGCAGTTAAATTTGGTGATGGTGTGGTTCAACGGTCTGTGGGTCAGGGTTCTATTGTGTTATGTAGTGATTGGTTACCAACACCAATCACTTTAACCAATGTTCTCTACATCCCACACTGTCCGGTGAACCTCATGTCAGTAAATGCTGTTGCCCATGCTCACAACTGCAAGATTTCTTTTGATAGTCTTAGTTGTACTGCCACACAGGGCTCTTCTGTTCTGTGGTCTTTCCCTGCCTCCAGTGATGGTGTGTACAAGTTTGCATGTAGGCCTTGTCACACCCCTCGTGGCCGTTTGTATGGTGCTGAAGATTATCCAGCTTTTGCTCTTGATGTTGATGAGGATGGTGGAGTTGTGATCCCTACCACTCCTGAATGGTTGTGGCATAGGCGGCTGGGTCACCCTGGCTATGATGCCATGCACAACCTTGTAAGGAAGGGTTTGGTTCAGAACTTACCCCTCACTCTCCAACAGGTGCAAAGACTGTCTAAGATCCCATGTGATGCTTGTCAGAAGGCAAAGGGAAAACGTATCCCTTTTCCTAAAGAAAGCAAAACTAGGATCCGTGCCCCATTACAACGCCTTCACTTGGACATCATGGGGCCATTTAATATTAGGGGCTTGCGTGGGGAGTTTTATGTTCTGTGTCTCACTGACCAATACTCTGGCTATGCTGAGGTATTGTGCTTGAGAACCAGGGATGAAGCTCCCTTAGCAGTTCAAACTACCATCCTCAGATGGATGACTCAGCTGCATGGATTTGTTTTCAAGTGTCTTAGGTCTGACAGGGCTAAGGAATTTATAGTGAAGTGGTTCGAGGATTGGTTAGAATCGGTTGGTGCTGTGCATGAATTGTCCATGGCTTACACTGCTCAGCAGAATGCGACTGTGGAACGGTACAATGGGGTCCTTCAGAACGTAGCTAGGAGCATTCACTTGGAGTCTAAGCTCACTAAGTCCTTCTGGCCCTATGCCTTCCTCGCCGCGTGTTACCTACGCAACCGGCTGCCTAATCAGGGTGACAAGACTCCTTATGAGTTGTTCTTTGGGGTTCTACCTGATGTATCGTTATTGCGCGTGTTCGGGTGCCCATGCTATGTTACCTTAGTGAATGGGAAGAAGCGCAATAAGCTTGACGAAAGGGCGTTATCTGGTAGACTGGTTGGGTATTCTCTGGTGAGTAAGGGTTATTTTGTTTGGGTTCCGAAGTTGCGCCAGGTGGTAGAGAGTCGTGATGTGCTCTTCTATGAACAGTTTAGCTATAACTGTATCCCTGGGCTCTTTCCCTATGATGGATCTCAGTATTTTTCTCGCACCCCTGCCGCTATCATCGGTAAAGGGCTTGATACTACTGACAATGTCCTGGGCCCTTTACCAACCCCGATTGTTGACCGCTTTACTGGTCATGGGATGACGATGCGTCCCAGGCCAGGTAATGATGGTGCTGTATCGCGTGCGGCGGCATTGGGCCAGGGGGAGTCTGATGTTCCTTCAAGCTCTAATTTATTCGAATCTCAGGGGGTCGCCGGGCCTCTACACTGTCTGTACACCGCACACAGCCCCTGATCTCTACACGTGTCCCAGCCTGACGCCTGATAGGCATTATAGCGCACCCTGCCACCCCCCGCAGTGTACCGCCCTGTGCAACACATCAACGTACGGCACAACTACCCCCTGGATAAAGCCCCGTGAACACACGCCCTACACTCCCACCCTAGATCAGCCACCCCCCACAGCACACCCCCGTACCACAGAACCACCACACATCGCTCGATGAGCCTCCTAAGACCGGAACCGACCTCTTGAATCAGACAATCGTAGCCCCCACTTCAGACTAGATCCCTGGTAGGCCCATTTGATACACCCGTCACCACGGGCGAGATGCGCACCGCTGTTGGAGCCGACCACACAAGCCATCGCACTGTGAGATGCTAGAACCCCACCTGTCACTACGCACACCACCTGGGTACCGCGTGTATCCACCACCGTCACTCACCTCATAGCCCGCCTTGAACTGGCCCATGTGTTGAGGCCCATGTTCCTCAGATCGGTCACACCCCCCACAAGGCTTCACGATGCGCCCCGCCCCTGTGACACGAGCGACAACACCTCGGCACCCACGAACCGCCTGCAGGGGCACCTTTGATACCACCCCGAACACCACACGTCAACCCATGATGTAGCCCTGAGTAGCGCCGCGAGCCTCAAAACATTAACCACGGACATGACATCGCTGCAACCTGCTGACTACCACACCCATGGAGCCACATCTTTCAAACACATAGATACTGCACCTATTGCACCCTGCGGAGCCGCGTCTGTCTATTATACTCACACTCTACCATAGCACACGCAACTCTAATACACCTGACCCCCTGACCCGCCACGCAAATGAAACCTGACCCACAACCCTGATAGAACACGCAGATCCACCGATCCGACCGCCTGTGACACGGTACTCACGAGATGAGACCTGGCATCCACACTACACCCTATACACCCCTATGGCATGACCACATGTGACTTCGCGCCCCCTCCACAGCCTACAGGCAGAGGATTCTATCTGGAGATGGTAATTTGTCAAGAAAATGGGGCCTGATGGTTTTCTTTGCGTTCTTAAAGAGCTCTGTTTGTAGTTTCGTGGTTTTCTGCAACGTCCTGGGCTGGACTACCATGATGTATATTGCCCCGTCTCCTCTAAAGCAGGTCTTCGTGTGCTCCTTGCTGCCATCACTCATAGGAAGATGTTTGTGAGGCAGCTGGACATCAAGACTGCATTCTTGAATGCCAAGCTGGAACCTGGTCTGGACCCTGTTCTGTTACCAGCCTGAGGGCTTTCATGAACTTGGTCCTGACAATGTTCCCCTTGTGTGCAAGCTGATTAAATCTCTTATGGTTTGAAGCAGGCACCCAGGGCTTGGAGCAAGATGTAAAGCAGGTTTTGGGTTGCCACGGTTTTACCATGTGCAAAGCTGAACCTGCTCTGTATTTCAGGAGGGATTCTACTGGTGGGTGGAGCTATGTCCTGACCTATGTGGATGACTTCATCTGTGCTTTTAGTGAGCTGCATAGGTATGCCTTGCTGATCGAGGCTATGGAAGCAGCTGGGTGGGAAGTCAAGGAAATGGGTGTACCTGTCCAGTTCCTTTCATTGGACATGACTTTTACACTTGATTCTGACGGCAGGTGTGTTAAGATCAACCTCTCCCAGCACTCCTACATTGTTGAGCTGGTGGAGCAGTTTGGTCTCACTGCTGCTACCAAACCCAAGTTTTCAGTTTCCATGGCCAAGTGCACTGTCACTGATCCTCCTGGAGAACCTCTGGCCTCTAATAGCCAGTACCTCTCTCTTGTGGGGGCTTTGCTGTACCTGGCTACCTGCACAAGGCCTGATATTTCTTTTGCTGTGAGCTACCTGTCCAGGTTTTCTGCTCAACCCACTGCCCCCCTGTGGGCTGCAGCCAAGCGCTTGCTTTTGTATTTGAGAGAACATTCCCATCTGGGCCTCACTTACACTCACAGCCCTGGTTTCTCTTTTACTGTCTTAGTGACTCATCCTTTGCTGATGATGGGTCTGACAGGAGATCTCAGACTGGCTATGCTGTGCTTGCTGGAGGCTGCCTTGTGAACTGGATGAGCAAAAGGCAACCCACTGTTGCTGTTAGCTCCAGTGAGGCTGAGTATCAGGCCCTGTCTCAGACTGCCAGGGAGGTGCAATGGTTGAAAAAGTTGAGAATTGATCTAGGGCTGCCTTGTGACCTGGTCACCATTCAGGGTGACAACTTGGGGTCCTTGAGCTGGGCCAATGACTGTCAGCTGCTCCCTCGCAACAAGCACATTGATGTCATCCATCACTATATCCAGGAGCTGGTGGAGGATGGCCAGGTGGATGTTGCCTATGTTAACACTAAGGACAACTGTGCTGACCCCTTCACCAAGCCCCTTGATCCTATGGTGTTCTGGCGTTTCATTCGCATGTTTGGAATGACTGCTTCTCCTTAAACCAATTTTTTTGGTTACATGTATTCTAGAATTTTGGTTACATGTATTCTGGAATTTTTGGTTACATTTTAGGGTTTCTTTGGTTACATTTAGAGTTTCTTTAAGTTATCATTGATTGGCATTAGGTTCCTATTCCCGGATCGGGTTTTCTATACCGTTGTTACCCGACTTTGATATTTAGTTGTCCTCTTATATCCACTTGGCAAATTTTGGTTCTTTGCCTTGCTTCATATCTTCCCTTACACCCTTCGGGTTTCATTGAAGTTTCTCTCGATTTTTTTTTCCGGAGTTCTTTGATTTTTTTTTTTTAATTTGTTACATATAGTTCTATGTCACCAGTGCCATAGGTGGAGTAGTACTATTGTATGTCACCTGTGTCATAGGTGGAGTATCAGCATGTATAGCGGTGCTCTCACGCGTTTTATGACTTGGTGACTACTTATGTACTCCCTTAGAACTATCGGCTCTCCTGAGCCAGCTTCCCGTGGGACTGAGTCATCTTGAGATGACTCAGTGGCAGCTTCCTGTCACCTACGTCTCCGGTCTGATCTGTACCCTGTTAGGTTCCTGTCTACCGCCTCCTTTCACCACAGGTGCCCCTTTATGGGTCTCCTGTGTCTGTAACGTTATCCTTGTCTCCGTGTATAGATTGGTGCGTCTGTTCCGCTGCTTTAATCTACTGTCCACTCTACCGGAGTGATTTCAAGCTGATACCGATCTCTGAGACCCCCGGCCTGCTGCCCGGAGTCCCCTCGCGCGGCTTTGTTCAGGTGCGATAATGCACCCATACTTTTAAAGCTTGAATAGCTCGTTAAGGTAGCTCCTCAAAACTCGAGCCTTGCTTAACCGCTCAACTAGGTTGATAGGCTCTCTCTTTCAGGTCTCTCCCCGACCTCGTATTCAAAAATCATGTTGAGTGTACTGCCGGACAAGCCCCCCATTCTTGTAATAGAAATTTTAAGTTTGAGTGACTCGGTGTAACTCTTGAGTCTCTCCTACATTGAGGGCGGTAACGATTCTTTGACCCCCATGTCCCTGTGATAGTACCTAGGGTTACTCGCAGTCGCAGGCAAGCAGGCCAGGCTCCTGAGATGACTGGGCTGGTTACACCCCCCCGGTCACGCACGAGTACTGTCCCTGATTTGCCTGTACTGCCTCTTTCACCTGTCGGAGAGCTGGTGCGATACCCACCCTCTCCTGATCCTGCAGTGTTATCCTCGTCCCCTACATCCGACCTTGTCGACAACCCCCTATTTCTCGATGCAACCTCAGCTTCTGGCTCGGTTTCAGGTGGGGATACCCCTAAACCTGTGTCAGAAGCTCCAGGACTCACCTTGCCTGCATACATTTCTACCTCCTCCGATATTTCTTACACACAGGCCATGGATCAGTCCAATCCCCACAGGGATGGCTGGCTCCTTGCCATGAGAGATGAGATGGAGAGTCTGCATGCGCACGGGACTTGGCAGCTCGTCAAGCTTCCACTTGGAGTGGTTCCGATCAAGAATCGGTGGTGTTTTTCCTTCAAGCACGGTGATAATGGGGTAGTAGTGAGGCAGAAAGCTCGGGTAGTTGCGAAGGGGTTCTTGCAGCGGGCTGGGCTCGATTATGATCTGACCTTTGCCCCTGTGACTTCCAAGTCTACCTTGAGGACCTTGCTTGCTGGCATGGTCCACAACAAGATGTTTGCTAGGCAGCTTGATATCAAGACTGCGTTTCTGAATGGGGTTTTGGAGGAAGATCTTTATATGGAGCAACCACAGGGATTTGTTGTTCTTGGGGGTTGGGTCTGTAAGCTGATCAAGAGTCTGTATGGGCTGAAGCAATCTCCTCGCAAGTGGTGCGAGGAGGTGCGTAGAGTTCTTCGGATTGCAGGTTTCACTCCTGCGCAGGCTGACCCTGCTTTGTTCATCCGCCTTGAACCTGATGGAACTGTCTCGTGGGTTCTTACCTATGTTGCTGACTTCTGGCTTGCGCTGCACTGTCTCATTCTGTATGCCAAGATCGTTGCGATCATGCGGAAGGCGAAGTGGACAGTCACTGAGATGGGGGTTCCTAAGGTTTTCCTGTTTATTGACTGTGACCTCACCCTTGACAGTGCTGGGCGGTGTGTTTCTATTGTCATCAGCCAGCACAACCAGATCTTTGGTATGCTAGAGAGATATCCCATCGCTCTTGGGGATGAGACCAAGCAGTCCCCTCACGTTCCCATGATCAGTGGGGCTGTTACCAAGCATGCGGCCGGTAGCCCTGCTTTGCCTAACAACCTCATGTATGCCTCACTAATTGGATCATTGATCTATCTATCCACATGCACGAGACCGGACATTGCATATCCTGTGTCTGCTCTCTCACGTTTCACCTCCAAACCTACTCAGGCACACTGGCGTGCTGCTCAGCGTGTTCTGGTCTACCTACAGAAGTATCCCAACCTTGGCATTAGGTATAGCCATAGCTCTGATTTTGCTGTCCATGCATACTCAGATGCCTCGTTTGGTGATGACCCTGAGGGTAGGAGGTCGCAAACTGGTATGGCTATTTTGGCATCTGGTGGGGTGGTTCACTGGGCCTCTAAGCGGCAGATTACCCCTGCCGTTAGCACTGGGGAAGCTGAGTACCAGGCTCTTGCAGCGACAGCCCGAGATGTCCAGTGGTTTAAGCACTTGAGGGTAGACCTGGGCCTCCCTTGCTCACTAGTCACCATTCAGTGTGACTCCACGGTGGCAAATTCCTGGTGTGCTGAGGTGGCTTTGGTACCACGTGCCAAGCACATCGATAACATGCATCACTATGTGCGTGATTTGGGCATGTCTGGGCGGATTGGGATTGCGAAGGTTGATACCACCCTGCAGTTGGCTGACGCCTTCACCAAGGCTTTGGAGGCTGAGCAGCTCTGGTTTTTGAATGGTTTGCTGGGCATGGTGGACTGCAAGCGTGGGGCGATACCCCCCACGTACAAGCGCCCCCCGAGGTAGCTTTTGGTTTTGAGCTCTTTTAGGTCTGCAGCTAGTCCCACCGTGGGAGGTGCCGTTAGTGGCAGATCTTGACTACTGGCTGTGTTTGCTTTCGTGCGGTTTCTTGGCTCTCCCATGGCATTCAGTGCTTTTTGGTTTGTTACATTTTGCTCCTTTTCTGGTTTGGTGGGTCCTTTTTGCCACATGCTTTAAGGTGGTCAACGAATTGTTACGCCTATCCCTTTTTTTTGGCTTATAGGTGTACATTTGAGTAGGTGGAGTTTTCCCCTACTGGGAGTGAGCCAGCCATCCTTAACCATGCTGGACAACTTGGGTTTTGCCTTGCCCATCTGCTTAGGCCCATATGGGCATTCTGTGATTTTTTTCTGGACTTTTGGGATTGGTGTTACGATGTATCCTGCGGTGCGATACCCATCACATGATATTTGTTCTGGTTCTTTCATACAGCATAGCTTTGGTTACATTGTGTTTTCTTTCCTTAATTTTTGAGGTGGAGTCTACATTGTTTCTCTTTTATATTCCCCTTTACCTCAACAGGTTGAGATTTCAGCTCTTGCTTTTATTTTTGTTTCGGTTCCGGTTCGTTTCTGCAACTGTTCACCAGACCAGGTGGAGTGTCAGAGTTAGATGACCGGTAGGTCAGTCTCACAGACAGTGGCGTGTCCACGGACATGTGTACGTGGACTTAGCCGCAATCCTAAACCCGTAACCTCAACTCCTAGGTGACCGGAGGCTGGACTTAAGTCCAGCCCACGCTTTAAATATTGCCTTGAGAATCCATAGCCTCATCCGTCTATCCACCATCCGGTGTTATTCCGACAAGAGGTGACGAGTTTGTCGTCTTTGTGGGATCCCCATAAACCAGGGAGCACACTAAGCGGATTAAACAGTTTAAATACTTCCAGGGTTTAAGCTCTTCCTACCACGGTTGTGCAAGTCCCTTTAGCTTATTCCGCCAACCCCTGGACTGTCAACATACATGTATACGGGTCCACTAGATATGGCTGCATGAGTGCATTGCACTGGCCCGTCACTAGACTGCCATCATGGCTGCACCCTTCACATTTGTTTTTAGTTGTGAAAGGAATTTCACACCAGGAGGTGGGTATACCGATACAAACCACTGACACCGAGGATTCAGTTTGAATGGCGTTGCCACTCCTACAAAAGAGTAAAAGCACACTTGTCAATCGTCATCGCTCTCTGTATCCAGGAATCAGGAGTGTACCGTAGTTAGACAGGTTTTTCAAGGGTACTACAAAAAATGCGTTATGCCCTAAAATTCTATGAGGCGTAACTTTTTTCAAAATCTTCGTTTCATGAGCCAAATCTATGTCATGTCATGAGCAAAAAATACGTTTGCACTGTAGCGCCCCCTCAAAAACCTGTGTGTGAGATGTGAAAAGAAACGTTTTGAACAACCCCACTTGGAATGCTCTGGGAATGCAAGCTGGTACGTCTGGATCCCGCCAGGCTGGGCGACGCATGATCATAATCTGACCCTGATCTGACCACTGACCATTTGACCACTGACTTGACCAGAAAATTGACCTCGCTTTGGACCCCAACGTCACGCCCCCCCAAATTCTTTCGTTCCGTCTCGTACCGCTGAACACAAACAGCCCTAGAAACTCGATGCAATTGCTGAAATACAGAAGCAAATCGAGCTCCCCCTAGAAAGTCTCTGCCAAGAGCGGTCATCGGTCATTAGGACCCTATTTTCGAGCCCCCCCCTTAATAATTGCAGAGCGAAACCTCGTTGGTGCGGAGAGCTCAGTGCGCAGCAGCATGGACGGAGGGGGCGGAGGAGGTGCAGCTGTGGCTGCAATGCTTTTGCAAGAGGCGCAGCAAGAAATCGCTAGCCTGAGATCCGACCTGTACTCTAATCGTCGCGTTGCCGAGGAGCGCAGGGTTCAAATCGCTGCGCTTACAGACGCGAATAATAAGCAGGCTGTGCAGCTTGCTTCGCAGGAGGGAGAACTTGCCACTGCACGAACTGTGGCAGCCCAACTAACTGCAACCGAAAGTCAGTTGAAGTTGTTGACCCAGGCCCATGAGAATTTGAGAAGAGAATTTGAGATGGCCAATCAGAGTAGGAAGATCCTCCAGGTTGAACTAGGCGACGAGAGGAAAAAAAGCATGGCAGCTGATGAGCAGAAGGCCCTGGTGGAGTCAGAGCGATCCAGGTGTGATGGACACATATGCACATGTGTACATGCGTGCATGGTTGTAGGTGCGTACACACGCACACACGCACGCACACACACACACACACACACACACACACACACACACACACACACACATCTATATATACACAAACACGCACACCTGCATGCGCACACACAAAACACATATATACTTACACGCACACGCACACACTCACACACACAAACACACATATCTACATGTACACAATACACACATGCATAAACACACACAAAACACACGCACACCTCTACATATTTACAAGCACACACACACATGCTTGCACTCAAACAACACACACACACATATAGGGAACAGCTAAGTAAGTTAATCTTAGTGAATGAATAATATTAGTAAATGTTAGTCACAATTAGTCAGCCAAATATTAGTGAGATTTGTACTGCCTGTACTTCAAGGCATTTGTTTGATCAAATTTTGGGATGATAGCTATGCTCTTCTGAAGCGCTTTGAATCTCCTCTTTTACAACAATGCAATTATTGAACTATTCAATTCAACCGGAAGGAGTAAACAAAACGAATATTTTGACCCCTAATGCAGCCTAGTGCCTAAAAAACCTGAGGAGGGCTGCCCCCCCCCCCCCCCCCCCCTAAGTAGAAATGAGAGGCACGACTTGAAATTATACATGGATTCTTGGTATTTACACTTTGGCGCACACAATTGGATTCTCAGAATTACCAAGCAGAGATAGTGTGATAGTCAAAATACTCACCCATTCACCCATTCACCCACCCACATTACCCACCCATCCATACTCATCCATACCACCCATACTCACCCATTGGCCCACCCTTACCACCAGTACACCATCCCGACCACCTCATTCAACCAACCACAGTCCCCCACCATGACACCCCAGTCATACCACGCCATTCACCCACCCATACACCCATCCATACCACCCATTCACCCACCCATACACCCATCCATACCACCCATTCACCACCCATACCCCACCCATTCATACCACCCACCCATTCACCCACCCATACACCCATCCATACCACCCATTCACCCACCCATACCCACCCATTCATACCACCCATTCACCCACCCATACACCCATCCATACCACCCATTCACCCACCCATAGCCACCCATTCATACCACCCATTCACCCACCCATACACCCATCCATACCACCCATTCACCCACCCATACCCACCCATTCATACCACCCATTCACCCACCCATACACCCATTCAAACCACCCATTCACCCACCCATACCACCCATACTCACCCAACCATACCCACCCACATTATCCACCCATTCACCCAACCATACCCCCACCCGTACCCCCACCCCACCCATACCGGGTCTTAAGTGGTGCCGATAAACTGCCGTTGTCAACACAATCTCAATGGTGGTCTCAGAATGTCATTTGGAGGTCTGAGTAAAAGGTAGCAAATAAGGTGCTCAGAATAACCTCAAAAATGGCTCAAACATCGCCATTAATAATGCCATTATAGCCCCATTCTCAAAAAAATCAATCGGCATTAGTAAGATTTTGGAGGCCTGGGCACCTCAAGTTCCACCAATTTGAAATTTGATTTTTGTTTTTGTTTTCAGTTATTCTACATGGTATCAAGCAAAAACTGTAACTCAGAATGATGCAACTGAGTCTACGCAGCTACGTACAAGATTTAGGACACCCACAAAATGCAAATTATCAGTGACTTTGGCTCTGTGTACTGCCCTACCGCCTGTACGCTACATCCCACATCCTGCCATCACCATGACATGTAAAGGAAGGTGTGAGGTATAGAACTACCTACTTTTTATTTTAATGGAATTTATTTGAGCGCGATAGACCTTGAATCATCTTAACGAAAAAGGTGATTCAACTTAGGGAAGCTCATAGTTAAGAAAATAGCATGTTTCACTTGACATGGTTCCCACCAATTGAGCAAACCCAAATTTGATTATTTACATATTGAACTGATGTGGTTGGGCAACTTTATGCCAACAAATATTTGTCTTTGGACTGGAGGCCATAGGCTAAAACCAAGCGATTCATGCTCACTTGTGAAATGTCTTGATCTCCTCTTTCACAATGTGCAATAAAATAAAATTTCCAACTTATCAATTTTGTTTTAATTGGATCTGAAGTTGGCCAAGTTTTGCCTAGCTTCATTTCTGTAAAAAGCCAGAGTGGCTCCCATCACAATTCGTCTCCTCATGCATGCATGGAGCTATTCACATGTGAACACATACACACACTTACACACTCACACACTCACGCAAACGCACACTCTCACACAAAGACACACACATACACTTCCATGCCTGCATGCAGCCATGCACACACTCACACACTCACACACGTAAATGTACGGCACTACGTATGGAGCAGGTCGCAAAAAAGCCGCGATGATCTCTCTGCCCAGCTGCGCCTTGCACCCACCCACTCACACATACATACACACACGCACATGCATGCATGCATGGAGCTATGCGCACATGAACACATACACACACTCACACAAACACACACGCACACACACACACATCAAATTTCATGCATGCATGCATGCAGCTATGCGCACACTCACACACCCACACACTCAGACACACGACACTACTCACTCACACACATGCATACACACACGCACATGCATGCATTTAGGAGCTATGCACACATGAACACACACCCACACATACACCCATTCACACACACTCACACACATACGCTTCCATGCATGCATGCAGCTATGCACACACTCACACACTCACGCACTCAAACGCAAAACACTACACATGGAGCAGGTTGCAAAAGAGCCGTGATGATCTATCTGCCCAGCTGCGACTTGCTCTGCGACGCTCTTCTGAGGCAGAAGAGGAGCAGATGAGAGCTGAGGAGGAGGCAGCCACACTACGAGCAGAGCTAGATGCATTGCACCAGGTATGTGTGTTGGGGAGCTGTGGGTTGGGGGCTGGTGGGAGGTGCGGTGTGGGGGGGTGGAGGTGGTTGTTGCTGGTGGCGGTGGAAATGGTAGTGGGTTCATTGATTTCAGGAAGGAAGAGGCAGACCAGGAGGCAGCCACACTCAGAGCTGAGCTAAATGCATTTCACCAAGTGTGCGTGTCGGGGAGGGGTGCGATGGGGTGGTGGTCGAGTGGAGTTTTTTGTTATTGTTGTTGGTGGTAATGGAAGTGGTTAAATTGATTTCAGGGAGGCAGAGGCAGACTGGGAGGCAGCCACACTCAAATCAAAGCTATATGCATTGCACCAAATGTACGTGTTGCCACCCCCCATCAAACACGGTTGATACCTCCCAAAGGGTGGCAGTCATAGAGAAGAAGGGGGCAGCATGGCTGCCATTGCAAGTGCCGTGTCTGAGGCAACTTCTCCAAATATCAAACTAGCTAACTAACCCACCAACCAACCAACCAACCAACCTTCAAACAAACAAACAAACAAACAAACAAACAAACAAACAAACCTACCTACCACCTAAGTAAGCAAGCAACCACATATCGTTCTGACCCCCCCCCCCCCCATCAACTAGCTAGCTAAGTAACTAGCCCACCAACCAACCAACCAACCACCTAAGTAAGCAAGCAAGCAAGCAACCAACCATATATCGCCCCCCCCCCCCCCCCCCCCCCCCCCCCCCCCCCATCAAACACGGTTGCTACCTCCCACAGGGTCGCAGTCCTGGAGAAGGAGGGAGCAGCATGGCTGCTATTGAAAGCGCTATAGCTGAGGTAACATCTCCTACTATCAAACAAGCTAACCAACCAACCAACCAACCAACCAACCAACCACCTAAGCAAGCAACTAACCACGTATCGTTCTAACCTAAGCTAGCTAACTAACCCACCCACCAACCAACCCACCAACCAACTAACCAACCAACCAACCAACCAACAACCAACCAACCAACTGAGCAAGCAACTAACCACGTATCGTTCTAACCTAAGCTAGCTAACTAACCCACCCACCAACCAACCCACCAACCAACTAACCAACCAACCAGCCAACTAACCAACCAACCAACCAACCAACCAACCAACCAAACACCTAAGCAAGCAACTAACCACGTATCGTTCTAACCTAAGCTAGCTAACTAACCCACCAACCAACCAACCAACCAACCAACCAACCAACCGACCAACCAACCAACCAACCAACCAACCAACCAACCAATCAACCAACCAACTAAGTAAGCAAGCAAGCAACCAGGCATATATTGTTCCATCTCCCCATCAAACACGGTTGCTACCTCGCACAGGGTGGCAGTCCTGGAAAAGAGGGAGCAGCATGGGTGCTATTGCAAGTGCTGTGGCTGAGGCGAATTCTCCAACTATCACACTCGCTAACTAATCCACCAACCAACCAACCAACCAACCAACCAACCACCTAAGCAAGCAAGCAATCAACCACATATCGTTCTAAACCCCCATCAACTAACTAGCCAACTAACCCACCCATCAACAAAACAACCAACCACCTAAGCAAGCAACCGACCACGTCTCGTTCTAAGCAACTTTTCAAATTATACAACTAGCTAACCAACTTACCGACCGACCAACCAACCAACCAACCAACCAACCAACCAACCAACCACCTAAGTAAGCGAGCAAGCAACCACGTATCGTTCTAACCCCCCCATCCACAAGCTAGCTAACCCATCAACCACCCAACCACCTAAGTAACCAAGCAAGCAACCACATATCGTTCTACCCCCCCCCCCCATCAACAAGCTAGCTAACCCACCAACCACCCAACCACCTAAATAAGCAAGCAAGCAACCACGTATCGTTCTAACCCCCCCCCATCAACAAGCTAGCTAACCCACCAACTACCCAACCACCTAAGTAAGCAAGCAAGCAAGCAACCACGTATCGTTCTACCCCCCCCCATCAACTAGCTAGCTAACTAACTAACCAACCAACCAACATACCTACCATCTAAGTAAGCAAGCAAGCAACCAACCACGTATTGGTCTACCCCCCCATCAAACACGGTTGCTACCTCCCACGGGGTGGCAGTCCTGGAAAAAGGAGGGGGCCGCATGGGTGCTATTGCAAGCGCTGTGGCTGAGGCAACTTCTAAAACTATAAAACTAGCTAACTAACCGACAAACCAACCAACCACCTAAGGAAGCAAGCAAGCAAGCAACCACGTATTGTCTAACCGTTCTCACGAGGGTGGCGTCGCTGGAATGGAAGGGAGCATGCATGGGTGCTATTGGCATAGTGCTGTGGGCGCGATGCAATCCCTTCCAACTATTCAAAGCTAGCGCAACTAACCCAGAGCCAACCAAGGCAAGCAATCTGAAGAGGCTACGTATCGTGGTTCTAAACACCCGCCCCATCAACCAGCTAGCTAATTAACTTACCTGAACGCTCACCCATCGCACTGAACGCAACGCACTCATACGCATGCAAGCACCACCTTAGCTCGGTATCGTTCCTAACCGGCCGTCATCAATATTTTTTGCTTTAGCACATCCCAGGCAGGGTGCAGTCGCTGGAAAAAGGTGGGAGCAGCATGGGTTCTATTGCAAGTGCTGTGGCTGAGGCAACTTCTCTGCTCACATAAACTAGGTAACTAATTTAAATAAGCTCTAAGCTAACGCAAGCCAATCCAACTAACGGTGCGACGGTCACGGCTAAGGGCAAGCTACTATCGGCACTTATCGTGGTATATCCCCCATCAACTATCTAGCTAATCTAACTGGCGCAATCGGGCAACGCAACCAGACCAATCAACCCACGCAATTCAGCAGCTTAACCGATCAGCGGTTTCGGCCCCCCCACCCCGCCACCCACCGTCCCCCCCCCCCCCCCCTCCACCCCCCGTCCTACGGCCCTTCTCCCCACTCCGTCCCATCCTCCCTTCGCCTCCTCCCCGCCCGCCGCATCTAAACACTGTTGCTTAAAGACCATCCCATCATGGTGGCAGGTGCCTGGGAAAGGAGGCAGCAGTCATGGGTGTCGTCGCATGCAAAGTGCCGTGGGCCGAAGGGCAACATATCCGTTGCAATGGAAGGGCCTTGAGGTCTGAGCCCGGCATGTCTAAGGTAGCGGCTCTGCAATTCCAGTTGGAATGCGTTGCGTGCTAGGTAATGTGCTTAGGACTGGCAGTCAGTGTTTGCGTTGTGTGTGTGTGCGTGTGCGTGTGTGTGGGCATGCTTTTTGTGCATGTGGTGTGTGTGTGCATGTGTTTGAGATTGGGGGGCACACGTGGCTGTGGCCTTGCGAAGGCAAGCTTTCCGTTGCCTATATGAAGCCATGAGGTCGTGAGCAGGCTAGGGCAAGGAAGCGGGCTCTCGCAATATCCAGTTGGTTGAGGCGTGCAGGAATGTGCAAGGACTGCAGCAGGTGTGTGTTGTGTGAGTGTGCGTTTGTGTGTGTGCTTTTTCGTGCATGTGTGTGTGTTTGCATGCTTTGTTTGAGATTGCAAGTGCCGTGGTCGAGGCAACGTATCCGGTGCATGAAGCCTTTGAGGTGCTATCGCACAAAGGTGGCATGGTTCTGCGGCGAATTCCCAGAGTGCGTGCATGTAATGTGCAATGTTGACTGCAGCAGTGTTGTAGTGTTGTTGTGTGCATGCTTTGTTTGTGCAGGTGTGTGTCTGTGTGTGAGCATTATGTGTATGTGCATGGGTGTGTTTGTATAGTTTGTTTGTGCGTGTGTGTGCATGGTTTGTTTGTGCATGTCTATGTGTGTGCATGGTTTGTTTGTGCATATGTGTGTGCATGGTTTGTTTGCGCATGTGTGTGTGCATGGTTTGTTTGTGGCGAGCTGTGTTTGTGTGGCGCGTGCTGGTTGTATGAAGCTTGCTCGTGTTGGTTTATATTTTGAACATATTGTGTGATTATCTTTTAAACAAGCTCCTGTCACCTTGACCCTCTAATTGATTTATTTTGGCATGAGCTGGGCAGGGCCACGCGAGCATGAGGCATTTCAGCTGTTTGTGTGTTTGGTTTGGTTTGTGTCTATGTGTGTATGGTCATTTATATGGCCGCGTCCGCGGATCTGTGTTGACCTGTACTCATGTGCATGAGCTGTCTATGCACCAGCATGACGCATGGCACAGCATGTGTATGATGTGGTATGCGTGTGGCATGGTTCTTTATGCAGTCTGCCTCTGTTCATCCTTGTGTGAAGCCTGCACTATGTGGCATGAGCTGCATGCACCAGCATAAAATCCACAGGCATGGTCAGTCGCTTTAGCACTTCCTGTGAAACCAGCGGCTTGCGTGCTCAATGTGTGTGTGTGATCTGTGTAATAGTGGGGCATGCATGTATGGTGTGTGCATGGATCGTTCAAGCTTGTGTGTGTGTGAGCATGGTTTGTTTGTGCATGTGTGTGGCATGCATGTCTGGTCTTGTATGCGAGTTCCCACCATGTGTTAAGGCTGCAGGCACTCTGATGCCATGAGCTTGGCCGCAAGCCACAGGCAGCATGACAGCATGCAAGCACTGGCTGGCTGCACGCTCTCATTCTCCTTCACTCCCATCACCCGCTTCACGGTCGCCACCACAGGTCCCGCATTCACCTCGTGCTTACGCCCCTAATTCACACACTTTCGTCACTGGCCCTTCACCCGCTTACACCCTTCATCCACCCGCCTCTCACGTCACCTTCACTTGCTTCAGCCCCCCATCACGCCGCTTCACGAGGGTCACCGCGCTCTAACCTCGTCCCCCTTCCTATTCACCCTTCCATTCACGCCTGCTACAGCGGACCCTGCGCCGTCACCCTCCGTGTCCCTGGTCGTCACCGCTATTCAAGACCGTCCCTTTAACCCCTTCAAGGCATCACGCGCCATTCACAACAACACCTTTCAACACACCTCTCAACCTCGTCACCCTTCTTGCACCCCCTTACCCCTTCATCCCCCTCACCCCGCTTCATGCTAGTCACGACAGCTCACGTCCCCTTGCAGCCCTCCTCTGTACCTCGCAACCCCCATTCAGCGTTCCTTCCACCTTCTCCTTCATCAACCCTCCCCCTCTAACCCCTCATCCGGCTTTAACAAACCCACCCTCACCCCCTCCACGCCACTCACGCCGTTCACCAGCTTAAACTTCGGTCAAAACCACCTGCACCGCCGTTCCAACATCAACCCTTCTCAGCCTCTGCAACCCTTCAACCCTCTTCACCCTTTCACCTCGTCAGAGCCCCTCAATCACCCCTCAACCCTCCCCATCCACCCACTCACAGCACCCAGTCACACGTTAAAGTGCATCGTCATCCCCCCCCGATCATCACCGCCTTGCATCAACACCATCTTTGCACCTGCTCACCTCCTCAACCCGCTTCAACCCTTTACCCTTTTCATCATCACGCTCTCTTGCACCCCGTCAAACGGCACTTCAGCGCTTTCACGCTTGCGTCACGCCCATCACCCCCATCACTGCCGCTTCACGACGTCGCTCACTGACCCGTCAACCCACACTTAGTCGTCCACGTCAACCTTCACCCACTCATCCAGGGTGAGCGTCACCACTCACCCCTCCCCGCACCCCCCTCGTCTTCTACCTTTCATGACTCCCCAACAACAACACTTTCACCCTCCCAGTCATCTCAAGCCACCCAATCATCACGCCCGCTCACGACCACCCTATCGAGCCCATTCTACCACACCCCCCTCGAAACCGCATTCATGACTTCTTGGCACTGCGCTCTCACCCCCTAACCCTTTATCACCCCCTCAACCGCTTTCACCTCGTCAACGTCCCCCTGACATCCCCTTCACACACCCCCTCTCACTCACACACGCCCTTAACCTCATGCACGCCCGCTCCCCTGTCACACTCTTCCATGTGGCCAGGAGCATTCACGGCACAGCAAACGCGAGGCACTCAATGCAACCACCATTCAATCGCAGCAGTGCGCAGCCTTCACCTGTCCGTCAAACGGACCCCCTTCACGGCCTTTAACCCGCCCACCCCTTCAACCCCTTTGTTTGTGGCATGTTGCTTGTATGCGGTGTGCAGGGTCTCTATGGCAGCTCGCGCAGGCCTCTGTGTTGACCCAGTACTCGATTTGCAGGAGGTGCTTCAGGCAGCAGGCATGACGCATCAGCAAGGTAGGTTAGCGCTAGCTCCGACAACCCGCTATGCTGAGGGGCTGGCAGCATAGGGGGGGCACAAGCAGCGATCTATGTAGCTGAGGTATAAGGTCAGCTAGGCTTGAACCGCCCTTGCTCACAGCTTGCTCTTGCTCGGTCAAGCTGCTTCCACCACCGCACTCACCTCACTGTCTTTGAAAAAAAAGAAAAAAAAAACCCGGGGCCGTCGAATCTCGAGGTGGCCTATCTCTACAGGTTGAAGTCAACCAACTTAACCAACTCAACTACCAACTAAACCAGCAGTTGGTAGAGCAGAAGGAACGGGCTTCAACCGCTCCAACCGACAACGGCGTTGCTGCTGGTGCCATGACAGCTGGCGTTGCTCCGGAGGCTCGATGGCAGACAGCGGGGGCAGGGGGGGGCCTAGCCCAAGCTACTGGATCAACAGGGAGTCACACTTTTGAAGAGTTAGAGAGCTTGCAGATGCAGGTACACATTCGGTACAGTCACACACACACACACACACACACATGCACACACACATGCACACACACACACTTCCCCCCCCCCCCCCCCCCCCCCAAACACACACACACCACACACACACACACACACACACACACACACACACACACACACACAACCACGCACTCCCCCCCCCCCACCCTACTTCACCCCCCTCACCCCCCCCCCCCACACACACACTCTCTCTCGCACACACAAACACACACACACACACACACACACACACACACTCACCACCACACACACCACCACCACCACCACACACACACACACTCTCTCTCTCTTTCTCACACACACACACATACACACACATACACAACCACACACTCCCCCCCACCCCACCCCACCCCACACACTCCACACACACACAAACACTCCCCCCACCCCACACACCCCCACACACCCCCCCCCACACACACACGCACACACACGCACACACACACTCCCTCTCAAGCGAGCAAGCTGAAGCTGAGTCACACACAAACACACCACACCACCCCCCACACACAAACTCCCTCACAGGTGAGCAAGCTGAAGCTGAGTCACCCCCACCACCACCACCACCACCACCACCACACACACACACACACACACACACACACACACACACACACACACACACCCTCCCAGGTGAGCAAGCTGAAGCTGAGTCGAGACAAGCTGTTGGAGGAAATCGACACCCAGTGGGAGGAGCTTGACAGACTGGCAAGTGAACATCGTTGTACTGCTGAGGAGTTGGAGCGTACCCGTAGGCTTGCAACCAATTGGGAGGCTCAGGCGCAGGTATGAATAATCAAATAAATAATAATTATAATTACATAAATTGGGAGGCTCAGGCGCAGGTATGAATAATCAAATAAATACATAAATAAATCATAATTAAATAAATTGGGAGGCTCAGGCGCAGGTATGAATAAATTAATACACAAATAATTAAATATATTGGAAGGCTCAGGCGCAGGTATGAATAAATTAATAAATAAATAAATAAGTAAATCAGGAGGCTCAGTCGCAGGTATGAATAAATAAACAAATGATTAAATGTTTTGGGAGGGTCAGGCGCAGGTATGCATAAATAAATAAACAAATAAATAAATAATTCAATGTTTTGGGAGGGTCAGGCGCAGGTATGCATAAATAAATAAACATACAAATAAATAAATAATTAAATGTGTTGGGGGGTTCAGGCGCAGGTATGCATAAATAAATAAACAAATAAATAAATAATTCAATGTTTTGGGAGGGTCAGGCGCAGGTATGCATAAATAAATAAACAAATAAATAAATAAATAAATAATTAAATGTGTTGGGAGGGTCAGGCGCAGGTATGCATAAATAAATAAACAAATAAATAAATACATAATTAAATGTGTTGGGAGGGTCAGGCGCAGGTATGCATAAATAAATAAACAAATAAATAATTAAATGTGTTGGGAGGGTCAGGCGCACGTATGCATAAATAAATAAACAAATAAATAAATTAAATAAATAAACAAATAAATAAATAAATTATCAAATACATGAATAATCAAATAAATTGGGAGGCTCAGGCACAGGTATGAATTAATAAATAAATTATCAAATACATGAATAATCAAATAAATTGGGAGGCTCAGGCACAGGTATGAATAAAGAACAATCAAAAAAATAAAAATTGGGAGGCTCAGGCGCAGGTATGAATAAATAAATAAACAAGCAAGCAAACAAATAATAAAAAAATTGGGGGGCTCAGGCGCAGGGATGAATAATTAAATACATAAACAGTAAGCCTTATTATTGGTTTGCCGCCACAGTAGACCACATAGTACGGTGTGCGATGCTCACCTATTCTACTTTTCGTTTATTTCCATTTGCAGGCTTGTCTTAGCTGACTTGATAGGACCCAGTCTAGATACATAAATAAATAGTACGCCTTATTATTAGGCGTGAGCTTGAGGGGGGCAGCCCATTTGAGGGGGCCAACCACAGTGTGTGTGTGTGTGTTATACCCAACAACGGTAAATACTGCTTGTACATCACAAGCACTACTTGTACTTCACAAGCTCTACTTGTGCATCACACGCACTACTTGTACATCACATCTGCAGGACAACCTCTCCCAGCTGGATTCTTTGAAGGACTGCCTGCACGAGAGTGCCAACTGGACAGTTACGGCCGACACGCAACCGGGCTCCATGGCTCAGGCGGTGAAGAAGGCCCTAAACGAGTTGTTGAAGGAGAAAGCCAAGACCTCTGATCTGGAGGTGCAGGTGGGTGCATCAAACACATAAATTAGTACAATAATATATGAAATTTATTATTAAGGCAAATTATTATTATTCATATTATTATTATTATCATTATTAAGGCAAATGCCTCTGACCTAGGTGTGCAGAGGTAGGTGCATCAAACGCATGAAGCAACCAAATCGGAAAAAAAATGCAAAATGCAAACAGAAATGCATTGATGGTTATGCATTGAACGAGTTGTTGAAGGAGAAAGCCAAGACCTCTGACCTTGAGGTGCAGGTGGAAGCATCAAACAGTGGGGGATGCAGCAAATTAATCAACGAATGACTAAAATAAGGAAATTAGGGTCCTGAGTGAGTTGTCGGAAGAAAATACTTAGACCTCTGACCCGGAGGTGCAGGTGGGTGCATGAAAAACGTGAAACAACCTAATCGATCGGGCAAATGGATGCAGAAAAGCAAATCTATAGTGCAACTGGAGGGGTGTAAGCCGAAGCTTAGCGATAAAACAGTAGACTCACTGTTACTGCCCTCTATCAGCGATGAGACTGAACTCGACTTGAGTAAGAACGACCAAATGCTTTGATCTCCAAAGATTGGATAGAAAGACTTAATCTCCTTCAGAGGGCGACTGGTTTTATAGCCGTGGACGCACGTCTTTGACTATAAATCGGCCGAGTATGACTTTGAGCGCAACGGCGCTAATACTCAACGTACTGATCAACGGTTGCCGAGAATACTAGGTAACGGCCGATTATGGGATCCGGGACTGCTGATCAACTGTCGTCAACTTGACGAGACATTTCACCAACGGTTGCCGGGAATACATAGCAACGACCGGATATGGATCAGCGACTGCTGATCAACTGTCGTCAACTTGACGACACTCACCAAGGCGTCCCACGGGAGTGAAGGAGGAGACAGAGGAAAAGGTCAACGATAATTAACGATTACATTTCTCCCCCCACTAGCTTGTGTCCCAACTGAACAAGCGGATCTGTACAACTGTGTACTTGTAGGAGCGACCTACGTAAACTGGCTGAATGACCGGTCGCCTTGTTTGGCGAGGGGACGACTGTCCCAATAGTCTTCAACAAACTGGGGGGCATACATGTGGAGAGTGGACTCATCCTCCCAAGTATAAGTATCCACATCGCTTTGCCACTTAACAAAGTAACTCGGTTTTTTTGTCGGCAACGCGATGGTCAACGACACGGTCAACCGAAAACATGTCTTGACTGACATCCCAAGGACCTGGTTGAGGGGGTTGAACAGCGCCTTGGGAACGATACAACGAGACTAGAGAAACGTGAAAAACGGCATGAATCTTCCACCCTTCCGGCAACTGAAGCCAGACGGCGATACTTTCTACGTTGGGGCCTTTCGAAAAAACTTGGGAAATTTGAAAAGGGCCAACAAATTTAGGCAGGAACTTCCTGGCCAAACTTGGTGTAAACGCATATTAAGGCCTTTGACCTGGAGGTGCAGGTGGGTGCATGAAACACATGCATACAAGTCCTATGCAGCGTCGCAAGCGACAAAAAATTGCAAATAACAGACTGTTGGTTATGAGAGTTAGCTGACGGGTCAGGCTTCGTCTCAGTCCTCGGTCGGACGGTCAGGCGAACAACAGGGTGACCCTGGGGGCTCCCGCCCCTGAAAAGGAGGAGGCTCAGCAAAAAAACATAAATTAGTACAATAACAGATGTAATTAATTATTAAAGAAGAAGGCATCTGCATCTGACCTGGAGGTGCAGGTGGGAGCATAAACAGATGAATGCCAATGCATTAATTAATAATACATTAATTAAAAGGCCTTATCTGAGGGGCTGAAGGTAAAGGAATCTACAAATAGTTTGAATGAATACAATACTGGTTTGAATGAATTCAATAATGGTTTGAAACCTATATATAATAGCGCGTTGATGGTGATATGGTTTAGCCCTTTTGGCCCAGGCAGTTGGGCTTTTGGTTTCATATCTTGCTGACCTGTCGCCCAGGTGGCAGCGAGTCTCGGGTCTCGATTTTCCGAGACCTGTCGCTGATGAGGCCACGGGGGTCTTCCCGTCGGTACGATGGGTTCAGATGCTAGTGAATTAGAAAAGAAGAAGGCAATGACCTCTGACCTGGACCTCAGTGGCAGACCTCAGTGGCAGATCCTAATGGCAGACCTCAGTGGTAGACCTCAGTGGCAGACCTGAATGGCCGACCTCAGTTGTAGACCTGAATGACAGACCTCAGTGGTAGACCTCAGTGGCAGACCTGAGTGGTAGACCTGAATGGCAGACCTGAATGGCAGACCTCAGTGGCAGACCTCAGTGGCAGACCTCAGTGGTAGACCTCGGTGGTAGACCTCAGTGGTAGACCTCGGTGGTAGACGTGAATGGCAGACCTCAGTGGTAGACCTGAGTGGTAGACCTGAATGGCAGACCTCAGTGGTAGACCTGAGTGGTAGACCTGAATGGCAGACCTCAGTGGTAGACCTGAGTGGTAGACCTGAATGGCAGACCTCAGTGGTAGACCTGAGTGGTAGACCTCAGTGGCAGACCTCTGTGGCAGACTTGAGTGGTAGACCTCAATAGTAGACCTCAGTGGAAGACCTCAGTGGAAGACCTCGATGTCAGTTCTATCTTGCTTTGCGCTCTCTCCCTTGCATCGCTCCTCCCATCACTGCAAACTCCTTCCATTGAATCACACACATACGTACACACACGCTCACAAGCACACGCATGGCAAGCCACTTTTCCTAACCACATTACACCCCTCCCCTCCCCACACCCCACATCTCCTCCTCCAAGGTACGTGCGCTAGCTGGCGAGCTGCTCCGGCAACAGCACGCCAACATGGCTCTCGGAAGCTCCGTACTGCCCGTGCTCAGTGGTTTCGAAGTACGGCTGGATGATATGTGTGAGAGGGCAAGAGCGATGAAGGCAAAGCAAGCGGCCATCATGAAGCCGCAGCCCGCTCCTGACACGATCCAGAAGTCAATAGCTGCGTAATAGCATACCGGTATTAGTATTTCATATTGTCCAGTGTCCAACTTGGACTTGGTTACATGGCTCCAGCGTTCAAAGCGTGGCTGGATGACGTTTGTGAGAGGGCAAGACTGCTAGAGCGATGAAAGTAAAGCAGGCGGCCCTTACGAGGCAGCAGCACGCTCCTGACACGATTCAGGAATCAATAGCTGCGTAATAGCTTAGTAGTATTTCATGTTCACCGGTGTTGGGAGTTCGTCTGGGCGAGGTTAGTGAGGGGACAAGAGCGATGAAGGCAAAGCAGGTCGATCTAATAAAGCAGCAACCCGCTCCTGATATGCTCCAACGTCACCCTTGACACTGCCAAGCTATCCTAGCTATATGCACATTTGGAGTCCAATAGGGCAACAGGAAAAGAAGAAGAAGAAGGATTGTTACAAGGTTCTATACGCGGGCATGTCAAGCTATCCAAGCTACAGGCACTTTTGGAGTCCAATAGGGCACCAGGAAAAGAAGAAGAATTGTTACAAGGTTCTGTACGCGGGCATGACAAGCTATCCAAGCTACAGGCACATTTGGAGTCCAATAGGGCACCAAGAAAAGAAGAAGAATTGTTACAAGGTTATATACGCCGGTACCAGGATAATGTGGCCATCATCATCAAACTCGATAGATGCATATTTGCTCCGGAACTGACGCCGTGAATTGTCTTTTTGTTACCAGTCAGACTTGGAAATCTAGGTGTACATCCGTGTAAAACTTGATTTCTCACTCTAGATTGCCATTTGCTTACACCACTAGCTATAAATACATATCAGATATCGACAAGCAGTTGCAGGTCAATCTGAAGATCAGCGAGCACAATGGCAAAAACGCAGTGGCACATACATCACTAGCACCAATAGCGGCACAATCAAAATCTCGATGTACATCCACAATAACAAGTGTGGAATGGTGCGACACCAATGCATGTAGCGGCACAATCTGTTAAAACTTACAACTAGTACTCTTGGCATTCCAGCCAGCTAACAACATTTCATCATGGCCTCGACTTTGACAATGGGCCCTAGACAAGTCTTTCAACCATCATATCAGCTTCGTTAGTTCGTTTGCTGCCTAGTTTCCGTGGGTATCGCACGGGGGGGGTGAGCAGCCCAGAGTTGAACGAAAAAACATGTAACAATTAAAATGTAGAAAAGGAAATGAGCATGGATCTAGCAAGCATGGTTCCCAGGCTCAGAACATCCTCATGCTTTTCAGGCAAGCTCGGGGATATAGGCAATGCTCAAATATGTGGCCAACAGACTCTTATACATACAGCTTCTTATCAGTTATCAGTTATCCGTTATCAGGCCTAGAGCATGGATCTAGCAGCCATGGTTTGCAAGCTCACAACACCCTTGCAGCTAGGCTCAAGTATTTTGGCAATGCTCGAAGATGTGGCCAACAAACACTCATTTATACAGCTTCGTATCATGCTAAGAGCATGGGTCTAGCAGCCATAGTTTGCAAGCTCACCATATAACACCCTTGCAGCTAGGCTCAAACATTTTGGCAATTCTCGAAGTTGTGGACAGGAAACACTCATATAGTCATACATATAGCTTCGTAGCAGGCCTACCTAGAGCACTATCGTGCTTGCATACGCAAAGAGACTCAAGCGTCAGGGTAGTGCAGTATGCAAACAACATACACACGCCCTTGCTAGCCTATGACTAACTGCCTTGTAGCGCTGCGCATCTCCAGTGCCTAGGCTGAAGCGTTCTCCCGACTATATTATCTCGATATGGCTTTCCCTTTTCAGGCCCGGGCGAGCCTAGAGGCATGATCACACAAAGCAACATGCATGGTAGCCAAGCAACACACACGCCCTTGGTTGCCTAGGCCTGGATCCCTTGTCGCACTGTCTCCAGTGTCTAGGCAGAGGTGTTGACCTGGATCCTCTTGGGCTCAGGCCTGGCAGGCTCGGGCCTCTTGGCAATGCTCACAGTCAGCACGCCCTTGTCCAGGCCAGCAGTGATACCATCAGGGTCGGCGGTCTCGGGTAGTGAGAAGGCACGGGTGAACTGGTAGGACTTGCACTCTGAGCGAATCATTCGCTTGCCAGTATTGCCGCTCTCCTCGCCCGAGGGGGCGCTGTCCACATACTTGGCCTCCATATGGCTACCACTCACGGTCAGCTCATTAAACTCATTCAGCTCAATCTGCACCTCGTCGGGGGTCATACCGGGAGCATCGGCAACAAGCTGGAACTTGTCCTGGTGTGTAGGGGTAGGGCAAAGGAGGAGAGGGGGTTTAGTGATTGATTTATGCTTCATACCATGTATGTGCTGGTGTATCTGTGATGTGTTTGTATACTTGCTTATAGTTGTCTAGTTATGTCTCCTTGGCTCCGCCTCTAACAACCATGGCAGGGTGCTTGTCTGCCGTGATCAACAGGAGTAGTGGTGAATATTCGTTTGGTGTCTCCCAAGTGCGCCTACTTCGCACATTGTAGGAGGGGCAACGCCATTCGAACTGAATCCTCCGGGTCGCTAGCTTGTGTCAGGAGACCCACCTCCTGGGGTGAAAGTCCTTTCACAACTTTTTTTAAAATGTAGCAATCCAACCATTGTTTAGTCAAACCAGCAGGGTTATTTGGATTGAGGCTCGGGTTGGAAAATTGATAAAGTTCAAGGGACGGAAGGAAGAGAGATGACTGGGTCGAGATCGAGTTAGAGCTGTGAGTTTGAGGCTCAGGTTGATATGATAAGGTACAAGGGGTGCGAGGCAGCGAGCGAGACCAGGGGCCCCTGAGCGAGACAGATGACCAGGTCGAGGTCGAGGTTTGAGGCTGAAGCTTGGTTTGGGTTGGTACATTGAGGTTCAAGGTACTGGATGGTGTATTTCTTAACTCAAACATGTCCGGGAAAACAACTTTAGATATTTGAAGCACATGCTCAATTTAATGCTGACTCGTTATTTGAAATGGCATTATTGAAAGGAGTATTACCATATTTAAAGCATGGTGACCTACAGGCATACCGGTATATGGGTTTTGACCATAGTGAATATGTGTATACTTATGTAGGATGTTTATCAATTCATGGTTGGTACAGGTTGGTGTTTGGATAGGGAACGGCAATATGATATCATATGATATCATGTCATCCTATGATATCAGAGGATATCATAGGATACCGGCAGTCAGCCTAGGCTGAAGTTACCACTTATATACAATATCATATGATGTAGTTTGTATGATATCACATGATATCATATGATATCATACTCGCCTTTGGTCAATATCATATGATATGCCGGTCCCTAATAATAGGTGTAATTAATTATTATGGAATAGTACAAGTAAAATGCACATGGCATGGAGGTGCATGTGGGTGTGGCATGGAGGTGCATGTGGGTGTGGCATGGAGGTGCATGTGGGTGTGGCATGGAGGTGCATGTGGGTGTGGCATGGAGGTGCATGTGGGTGTGGCATGGAGGTGCATGTGGGTGTGGCATGGAGGTCCATGTGGGTGCATACAACAGATGAATTAAATGCATAATGTGGGTGCATACAACAGATGAATTATGATGCATAATGTGGGTGGTTTAGTCTTAGGAAGTTTAAGTTTACTCAAGTTTGGGGTTTTTTGCTTTGTGGGTGCTTTTTCTTTTTGTTTAAAGCACAGAGTCTCATACACCCTCGCGGTGTCAAGTAGACTTTAACATGTAATGTATGTATGTATGTATGTAAGTTTCCTCATCAGATCATTGCATCCTACACTAATACGGATTTTATATTTTACTAAAACAAACAAAGTTATCGGGTACCAATTCAATTCAGTATAATCGTAATTCTTATATAAAACGAGGTAACAGTGTTGGATTAACTGTAATTAAAAAAGCGCATAGGAGCCAGGGAGATTAGAGGTCGGGGTCGAGGTCAGGGCTGGCCAGAGCTCGGATAACTGTGGAAAGAGAGTTTGGATACCGGTATGCCCGGGGTTAGGTTTCGATGAGTCGACGTTGTACCAAGGGACGAGAGACAAGGGGCTGATAACCCGAATCAATTTTCCAGAGGGTTATTGACTGGTTCCTTGCAAGCAGGGTCGGGGTCGGGTCGGGGCGGGTTGAGACGGGATCGCGGTGGGCCAGTGGATCGAGTTTTGCAAGATTGCGGTGGGTCAATATTGTTTGGGAGTGGAGGAGGCAGGGAGTGCGGAGTTTTGACAGTGAGGGGGGATTGGCGTTTTGGGAGAGAGTGGGGAGTGGGGATGGAGAGGGACAGGAGGGGGGAAGGGGCGATGCGGGAAGAGTGTCTTACCTCGAGTTCCACCACATCAAAGGCGTGCGGCATGAACATGGTGTGGCCATGACCCGCCCTGGCCGGCGTCATCTGCCGACCCAGGGTCCTCTGCAGGTTGGCAAGGTTACCCAGAGGGAGCTCAAGCTCGTTGAAGGAGAATAAGGGGTCGTTGAAGATGGATAGGGACATCGTGGAACTGTGGGGGGGGCTTTTAGGTCGGTAAGAGACAGAGAGATCGGTGGAGAGGGAAAGATACTAATGAAGTCGGTACGGGGCAACAAGCCGGTGATATAAAGAGATACAGAGGGAGATTTTTGTTCGAAAGAGAGTTTTGTTTGTGAAGTCGGTCGGGGGATGTGGCAAAATAACTAAGCGGTTGGTCTTTATACGGGCTCCGAAACTTCTCGAACCTCGTTCTGGATCTGTCGAAGTGTCGATCTGTCATGTCGGTTGTCCGAAACGTTCCGATATCTATCTTTCGGAACAACCCAGGCGGATCCAGATTACTTCAGGCGAGTTCGGGGCCCAGATCTGGTCCAGAGCACCCGGAATTCTTCCATGGTCGTCACGGTTGAAGGCAGGGTTGAAGGTATGTCCGAACGGGATCGGGAATCAGCGTATTGTGCGTTGGGGGGAACGGAAGATCGTGACCAAGCGAGGACAGGAGTCTTGTCTAGTAGGAGCTGAAAATTACATATGTCGTTATTTATCTGACTCGGCCAACTGCCTCCCACCTAGATCAGCTGACCTGGACAGGAGACAGGCAGAGACGTGTGGCTGAGTCAGACAGGTGCAGGCGGGTGCAGGTGGCAGAGCTGATCCGAACGTGCACGTGCAGTTGATCCGGGTTGATCTCAGGTTGATCTGGTCGAGTCGTCGACCTGGTTTCTGGCCAAATCAAGCGGGTCTTTCGCCACTGCCTGGTCTTCCTCTGGGCCCCAGGCGTTCCTTGTTTCTGTAGTTCTATTACTCAGACCCAATCAGACCCACCCACCAGTCGACCCCCACCCACGACTTCGAGGGTTCGAGGTCGGAATATTTCGGTGTGAGACGGATTTTCTGGATCAGGCTGGAACTCGCTGGATCAGTCCAGACCCTGGTTTCGGAGATCCGTTGGCTCTCGAACATTCTTGTTCCCGGGAGGCTTCGGAGCACGTATAAAACCAACTGACCAGACAGACCACCACCAAACTTCACTTCAAACAAACCTCTCTCTCGATTTCCAGGCCACCTTCAGCGTTTCGCAAAATAACACCTGGTTGCTTATCATAACTCATATTCGAATCCCAATTCAAACCCCATTTCGAACTTCCACCTGATCTCACCCGAGACGACGATGTCGCTGTCCCTCAACCTGTTCAACGACTCCATGTTCCCCTTCCCCTCTTTGGGAATCGACAAAACCTTCGGCCTGCATTTGACCCCAGAATCCAAGGGCGGAAATGCGCATTCCGTGATGAACATGCCACATGCTTTCGATGTGGTTGAGCACGAGGTAAGTAGTGCTCGTCCCCACGAGTTCTTCAACCTTCCTGTGATATAAGTGTTCGTTTTTTCCACCGTTTCTTTTTGGGGCTACCAGTGGAAGCATCTTCTAGGCAGCTCCATTAACCAGCGACTGATTCGATCCCGAAGATGACAGCTGTATTGGAATGCATGTCATGTCAGCTTCCAGACGCACTACCTAGCTTTAGGTTTGGCCTAAGGACGCAGAAAGGGAGCTGCCTAGAAGCTGCTACTGGTGGCCCCAAAAGGAAACAGCTTGAAACACAGTCTGAATATACATACACGTGCACACATATATCTGGTATGAGGTTAGCCTCTCCTGATCATGTACACTTGCTCCTGATTGTTCGAGGTTGGGCTTGTCCCTCTAGCCTACTAGGATACCCTTAGACTGTAACAACGTAATATTCGTACGTGAATACATGAAGTATCAATCACTGACCCCACCTTTGACCTCTCCTCCCATTCCCTACCTTCTCCAACAGGACAAGTTCCAGCTTGTCTCTGATACCCCCGGTATGACCCCTGACGAGGTGAAGATTGAGCTGAACGAGGGCGTGCTGAGTGTGAGTGGCAGCCACGAGGAGGCCAAGTATGTGGACAGCGCCCCCAAGGGCGAGGAGGGCGAGGAGGGCAGCAAGACTGGCAGGCGTGTGATTCGCTCTGAGCGCAAGTCCTACCAGTTCTCCCGCTCCTTCACACTGCCTGAGACCGCCGACCCTGACGCCATCACTGCTAGCCTAGACAAGGGCGTGCTGACTGTGAGCATTGCCAAGAGGCCTGAGCCTGCCAAGCCTGAGCCCAAGAGGATCCAGGTCAACGATTCAGCCTAGGCACTGTGGACAGCATCACAAGGGAACCATACACTCTAAGAAAGCTACTGCGTGTGTCTTTGATGGCAACTGCATTGTGTTTTTCTTTTCAGCTAAAAGCAGCAGCTTCCAAGTAGCTCCCCTGATTGGCTATTCAGCCAAAGCTAGTGCAACCTAGTGTGTCTGGAAGCTGGCAGAATCTTGGGGCTTTGCCCAGTGGCTGGCTCAGGGAGCTGAATGGAAGCTGCTGCTTGTAGCCGAAAATAAAAAACTATGCTACTGCTGACTGTAAGCATCGCCAAGAGGCCCGAGCCTGCTTATCCTGAGTCCAAGAGGATCCAAGTCGACGCTTCTGCCTAGGCACTGGAGATGTACAGCGCCACAAGGGAGCCAGGCCTAGGCCAATAAGGGCGTGTGAATGTTGCTAGGATTCTGCATTGCCTATAAGTTTGAGTCTGTTTGTGTCTGCACGCAAGAGAGTGCTCTAGGCTTGATATGGAGCTGCCTATAAGAGTGTTTGCTGGCCACATCATTGAGCATTGCCTAAATGCCTGGGCGTGCCTAAAAGAAAAACAAATAACGCCTAGAGGGGCGTGGTGTTAAGGGGACCCTCCCGTACTGAGCTTGCCTGCAAGACTTGGGGGTGTGATAATCCCAGGAACCATGAATGCTAGATCCATGCCCATTGCCTAGGCTGGGGCCAAAATAATATATGTTGTGAGCCAGCTGAATCATTTCCAAAATTCCCCAGCCCACCTGCAAGACTTGAGGGTTTGATGAGCCTGAGAATCATGGCTGCTAGATCCATCCCCATTGCCAAGTTGAATTGCGACATATTTTTCAACCATCTCTGGTCTGATCACCGTCTTCCAGTAGTTTCAAGCCCCTTCCCTCCCTCCCCCCGTGCGATACCCACGGAAACCAGGGAGCAAACTAATTTGATGAGGCAGTTTAAAGACTTGTACCACTACGGTCCTTGGTGTTGCACCACTGCACACTTGTCAACACGGGGTGATAAAGTGGGCCGATACTTTCCCCAGATAGAAACACGGGGTGATAAATACGAGAACGGGGTGATAAACTGGGTCAAGATAGCTAGATAGGTATTATGACATTAATCCAACTAAAAACCAAAAAATATTGTATCTAGAGATAAAAATAGAATTACATTAATCCGCGGATTAATGTAATTCTATTTTTATCTCTAGATACAATATTTTTTGGTTTTTAGTTGGATTAATGTCATAATACCTATCTAGCTATCTTGACCCAGTTTATCACCCCGTTCTCGTATTTATCACCCCGTGTTTCTATCTGGGGAAAGTATCGGCCCACTTTATCACCCCGTGTATTTTGACCCAAATTTCTAAAATGTCATCTCACCACGTCGGGTGTCGAGCACGGTGTGATACCGACGCGTATCTAACACAAATCCGATGTACATCTAACAAAATCTAATTCTGATTTATCCTAAAACTGTCTGTACGGGGGCGAATTCTGTTTTTTTGTTCGGCGCATCGAATGAGTCGCAGTTCGATAGAGAGAGATTCGCGTGTGTAAGGCTGTAATGTGTACAGGAGTTGCGTGGTTTACACTCGTTTTTCGAGTCTCACTCGGACCACTTGTATTCGATTGATTGAAGCCGCGCATTGTGTCGCGGTTTTCGCAACCTCATTCACGGTGGTCCTGTCATCCAAAGAAACCGCATGATCTCAAGCAGGCTTCTGCTTGACAAATCTATCGGGATCGTGAAGGGGAAACCGCGGGCCCCACGGAGTGGGGCAGTGTAATTCAGCTGCTGACTCGCAACGTAAGACTTTTCTTCGATTGATTGAACCCGCATGTGTCGCGGTTTTAGCTATGGTCCGGTCATCCTGGTGGCTTCTCAAGCAGACTTATAACTGTCTGTCTTCGGATCGTACGTTGGCCATTTCATACTTTTTGGGGCATTAGGCTGACGAATTTTTGAGGCATTGGCTACATTACATGATTCTCCTTTGCACATACCAAAAAAACCTCCATTCTGATTTTTTACATTTTTTACATTTGTTGGTTTGAAGAACGGAACGAACATCATTCTACCGTCATTACCCTTCCTTTTAATGAACAATGAGCCTTTATCGCTCTCATAGAGAACGCGTTCGACACCATCATTGCATAAAGCGCGCGTGTTCGTGTTCGTCTTATTCTTATTCTTATTGTTCATCGGGTTTGTTATATAATATTATAACACATTTTTTGAGGTCTTTGTCGGTGGAGGTCTTTGTCGTGTGGCGGAAGCGGGGGTGTGGCACTGTCAGCCTGGATCTGAACTGATTGCAGAGTGATGCGAGGAACATGGGGAAATACGTGGAGTATCAAGCAGACTTCTTATCAAACAACTATATTAATCAAACACTCAGTGGAATTCAGATGAGGACTCGCAACGTGATCAGACGGGATCTCAAGCAGATTACATAGGGGGGATGAAGACCACGTGTCGTAGCCTAATGCCCATCGGTTTGGAACAAAAAGGTAGGGAAGTAGTAATGGGCGTTCCTGCCTCCCGGCCGATTTTGACTGATTGCGAAACATGGTATGGAGCGGATTTGTGATTCCTTTGTGCTGATGTCTCAAGCTAGCGAGTCGTTCAGGAGGCTCTAAATCCTGATTAGAAATTTAAAAAAATCGGCCGGGAGGCAGGAACGCCCATTTAGTACTAGTATGACCCTTTTACATAAAGTAGTAATATATATATATACATATATAGAGAGCTTTGTCCAAAAGGACACTACTGGTCCTACAGGCCTACCACCGGATGAGGATAGACGTGTTGGAACAAAAAGGTAGGGGAGTAGTACTAGTATGACCCTTTTACATAAAGTAGTAATATATAGATATACATATATAGAGAGCTTTGTCCAAAAGGGCACTACTGGTCCTACAGGCCTACCACCGGATGAGGATAGACGTATTGGAACAAAAAGGTAGGGAAGTAGTACTAGTATGACCCTTTTACATAAAGTAGTAATATATAGATATACATATATAGAGAGCTTTGTCCAAAAGGACACTACTGGTCCTACAGGCCTACCACCGGATGAGGATAGACGTATTGGAACAAAAAGGTAGGGAAGTAGTACTAGTATGACCATTTTACATAAAGTAGTAATCGTCTCAAGCAGGCTCCAGCTTGACAACATGGTGGGAATCCGCAAAGGGGGATCGCGGGTCCGCGGAGCGGGACAGTGGAATTCAGCTGATGACTGTCTGATCACATGCATGGGGCGAATGGGTTTTTATAAAGGGGGAAGGGCAGGCGACAGTGGAATTCAGCTACTGACTCCCACCCACAACGGATTTCGCAGACCCCACGTTCGTCCATTCATTCTCACACACGCCACCCAGGCGGCTTGCGCCATCAGACAGACAACAGACCGCACACACATGACACGGTGGCTTGCGCAGACTCACATCTGTCTCCACACGACACACCGCACTAAGGCTTGCGGAGGCGGCTGTAGAAAAACGAGTGTAAACAAAATGGATACCTGAAACTGACATTACAGATTACAGATGGCACACTCAAGGTACATTTCCATTGATGTTGAAGCATGTGCCACCGGGAGAGGTCACAACGATCGCTCTCCATGCCAAGTAGCGGTTGTTGACGATGACGGGACGCTTCTGCTCAACGAGGTCATTTGTGTGAATGACATTTACGATCCGATGACCTCCCTGACAGGTGTTACGCGAGAGCAGATTCTTGCTGGAAAGACTTTCGAGGAGGTCCGGGAATCAGTCATTCAGATTCTGTGCCCTCGCACAAGCATCATAGTTGGATGCAGACCACAGGGAGATGTCAAATGGATGCAGCTGGAAGAAGGGATTCACTTTGCATCCATTGTCGATTTGTCTGACATGCTCAAGGCATGGAACGATCGTTACAAGAATTACAACTTTTTTTCACTACGAAAGATGGCGTATGGTCTTCTTGGTACGACGATTCAAGATGCGGCACATTCTCCTGTGATTGACGCCCAGATTTCACTCGAAATATACAGGAAGCATGCATCAGATCCTGTTAGGGTGAAATCTGCAATCAAGAAGCTGAGTAGGATGACATTTAAAAGGGAGTTCCCTGAAGATATGGGGAAGACGGTGATTGTTGGCGATATCTGCTC
Source organism: Chlamydomonas sp. ICE-L (assembly GCA_013435795.1). Taxonomy (NCBI): domain Eukaryota; kingdom Viridiplantae; phylum Chlorophyta; class Chlorophyceae; order Chlamydomonadales; family Chlamydomonadaceae; genus Chlamydomonas; species Chlamydomonas sp. ICE-L. The sequence continues at coordinate 7,476 of JACBWV010000220.1, read as the reverse complement.
GTACAAATTCAACCCCAAGAAATGTTTTTGCGGACAGCCAACTTTTGCATAGATTCTCAGTATTGGGATGATCACTTAACCGCATTCAATGTGGCCCGGTCCTCTAAAGAAACAGTATGGTCTCAAGCAGGCTTCTGCTTGACAACACTATGGGAATTCTGAAGGGGGGCGCGGGCACCGCGTAGCGGAGCAGTGGAATTCAGATGCTGGTATCAAGCAGAATTCTGCTTGGACACCCCTTTTGGTTTTATTAAGGGGGAAGCACGGGAATTCCTGTCCCGAATGACTTCTGAGACGAAGACTTCTTTCTCCGACTTACACGAAACTTGAAAAATGTGAATCTTTTGCTTAGCACCCAATTCCCGGCCTTTTTCATTAAGGATGACTTTTGAAAAGTCCCGAGTTCTGTACCCGGTGCTTTGGCATTCAAAAACGTAGTAAATGTTCTTCAATGGCCCGGTGGTGGAAGTTTGTGAAGACATGATTATTCTGTGTAATAATTCAAATATAAAAAAATAATTATCGCGTTGGGGGTCACATTGCCTTCAAACTCGAGTGTTTGCTTGTGAAATCCGGTAGTATCCATGTAAGTTGTGTTGATGTCAACCTGCACAAATACTTTATGAACACGACTGGTACTCAAAAGAAAGCGGTGTATATCAAGCATACTTCTGCTTGACAACCCTAGTGATTTTCTGTAGGGAGGAGCGCGGGCACCGCGGAGCGGTGCAAAGGGATCGAGCTGCTGACTCACTGTCTGAATATATCTACTTAAGAAACAATCATCAGAATTCACGACTCATACAAATTCAAAAAGACACTAACTGGAGTGTCACATGGACAAGGAGCGGGACAAGGAGTGGGGCAAGGAGAATAGTGGGCGGATTCAACTGGTTACAATAGACAATCTCAATCAATACATACAGCTCTCCATCTCCCCACACCTCATCAACTAACGTCCAGACCCACCCGCCCCCATGCTAAGTGGGCATACACCACAGTCACATGATTCGAATGTAGTCGAGTGATCGACTGTCACAACTGCATTCGCAGGGCAATCCCTGCAATTCACAAGCATAGGGATAGGCATACCAAACATCTTCATGATTAGGACACTAAAATCAGGAGACGAAGAGTGCTTCAAATCTCGCAGTCGAACCCCTTCCCGGTCGACAACATCCTCGCCAACATCCTCCTCGTCGATGATGCAAAAGATGCCATTCTTGATGTACGGAACACTTCCTGCATACTCGGAATGCATACACATGGAAGTTCGGAGCTGAATCTTGATAGCCCCCTTCTTCATCATAGCCATCTTCAGTGCCTGCGAACATGGGTGGATGGTTGGTCAGCTCATGCTATCGCAGGTGGAGGAGACATAGAGAGAAAGCCAGCGCAATCCAAACGCGAACTTCGCAAATACTAGCACTAGCAGCAATGAAGGTAACCATGACTATCGCAGGTGGAGCCATAGAGCTAGCAAGCCTCGCAAATACTAGCAGCAATGAAAGTAACCATGACTGGATAATGCTTTCGCAGGTGGAGACATAGAGCTAGCAAGACTCGCGAATACTAGCAGCAATGAAAGTAACCATGATTAGATCTCGATTACTGCTACTATTGAACTCACCCTCGGAATCAGCTTTCGGAGTTCGCTGGATGCTCCCTAACACACGGAGTTCACCCTCGGAATCGGCTTTCGGAGTTCGCTGGATGCTCCCTAACACACTGAGTTCACCCTAGGAATTAGCTTTCGGAGTTCGCTGGATACACTGAGTTCGTGAGAGAAGAATTGGAGAACTTCGGAACTTCGGTACTTCGGAACTTCGGAACTTCGGTACTTCGGTACTTGGTTAAGATTGACATGGCTGGGGTGTGTGTGGCTTGGCCTGGGTGTGGCGTGGACAGGGTTCGTATTTTTCGAGGCGCATGGGGACACGTGTCGTCTCAAGCAGACTTCTGCTTGACAACTATGTCGGGAGTATGAAAGATGAATCGCGGGACACACGGAGGGGGGCAGGGGAATTCAAGTTGAGGACTCGTGGGAAGATTCGAGGCGCGCGAAAACATTACGCATTGGATTACGCATTGATAGAGAGTTGGTTGGGACGCGCGTATCATGAGGATTTAGTCGACGACAAGGGTTTCGTGTGCGTGCGGACTCAAACAAAAGAGTGTAAGAAACGCAAAATACGGACAGATTACGTGTGTCATGAATGTACGGACGGGGGGGATGCGAAATCCGTCGTGTGTCATGAATGTACGGACGGGGGGGATGCGAAATCCGTCGTGTGTCATGTAAGGATGCGGGGGGGGCGGTCTATTTTGTGAGTGTGTGTGGGTGTTCCATCATCATGCACCTGAGTGTGTGTGGGTCGGGTCTGTCTGTCTGAGAGGAGAGAAAAATACATTGATTGCCGGAGCTGACTGAGGTACAATCAATGTGTAGAGTTGACAGTTGATGGGTACTTGGAACCCTCCCTATATAATGTAATTATACAGACATACACCTACTTCATTTTACATACAATATATATATAACTATACATAACTTGTAATATAATCACTACCTATATGGTTTACGGTAATATCAGCTGCTGAACCTTATAACAATTAAAGGGGCTCTCATTACGAGTTGAGTGGCGACCAAACGAACCCACAACGGACTTTCGTTGGCAGACAGAAGGCGTAGGTCGTAGAAAACATTACATTGATTGCCGGAGCTGACTGAGGTACAATCAATGTGTAGAGTTGACAGGTGATGGGTACTTGGAACCCTCCCTATATAATGTAATTATACAGACATACACCTACTTCATTTTACATACAATATATATATAACTATACATAACTTGTAATCTAATCACTACCTATATGGTTTATGGTAATATCAGCTGCTGAACCTTATAACAATTAAAGGGGCTCTCATTACGAGTTGAGTGGCGACCAAACGAACCCACAACGGACTTTCGTTGGCAGACAGAAGGCGTAGGTCGTAGAAAACATTACATTGATTGCCGGAGCTGACTGAGGTACAATCAATGTGTAGAGTTGACAGGTGATGGGTACTTGGAACCCTCCCTATATAATGTAATTATACAGACATACATCTACTTCATTTTACATACAATATATATATAACTATACATAACTTGTAATCTAATCACTACCTATATGGTTTACGGTAATATCAGCTGCTGAACCGTATACCAATTAAGGGGGCTCTCATTACGAGTTGAGTGGCGACCAAACGAACCCACAACGGACTTTCGTTGGCAGACAGAAGGCGTAGGTCGTAGAAAACATTACATTGATTGCCGGAGCTGACTGAGGTACAATCAATGTGTAGAGTTGACAGGTGATGGGTACTTGGAACCCTCCCTATATAATGTAATTATACAGACATACACCTACTTCATTTTACATACAATATATATATAACTATACATAACTTGTAATCTAATCACTACCTATATGGTTTATGGTAATATCAGCTGCTGAACCTTATAACAATTAAAGGGGCTCTCATTACGAGTTGAGTGGCGACCAAACGAACCCACAACGGACTTTCGTTGGCAGACAGAAGGCGTAGGTCGTAGAAAACATTACATTGATTGCCGGAGCTGACTGAGGTACAATCAATGTGTAGAGTTGACAGGTGATGGGTACTTGGAACCCTCCCTATATAATGTAATTATACAGACATACATCTACTTCATTTTACATACAATATATATATAACTATACATAACTTGTAATCTAATCACTACCTATATGGTTTACGGTAATATCAGCTGCTGAACCGTATACCAATTAAGGGGGCTCTCATTACGAGTTGAGTGGCGACCAAACGAACCCACAACGGACTTTCATTGGAAGACAGAAGGCGTAGGTCGTAGAAAACATTACATTGATTGCCGGAGCTGACTGAGGTACAATCAATGTGTAGAGTTGACAGGTGATGGGTACTTGGAACCCTCCCTATATAATGTAATTATACAGACATACATCTACTTCATTTTACATACAATATATATATAACTATACATAACTTGTAATCTAATCACTACCTATATGGTTTACGGTAATATCAGCTGCTGAACCGTATACCAATTAAGGGGGCTCTCATTACGAGTTGAGTGGCGACCAAACGAACCCACAACGGACTTTCATTGGAAGACAGAAGGCGTAGGTCGTAGAAAACATTACATTGATTGCCGGAGCTGACTGAGGTACAATCAATGTGTAGAGTTGACAGGTGATGGGTACTTGGAACCCTCCCTATATAATGTAATTATACAGACATACATCTACTTCATTTTACATACAATATATATATAACTATACATAACTTGTAATCTAATCACTACCTATATGGTTTACGGTAATATCAGCTGCTGAACCTTATAACAATTAAGGGGGCTCTCATTACGAGTAGAGTGGCGACCAAACGAACCCACAACGGACTTTCATTGGAAGACAGAAGGCGTAGGTCGTAGAAAACATTACATTGATTGCCGGAGCTGACTGAGGTACAATCAATGTGTAGAGTTGACAGGTGATGGGTACTTGGAACCCTCCCTATATAATGTAATTATACAGACATACACCTACTTCATTTTACATACAATATATATATAACTATACATAACTTGTAATCTAATCACTACCTATATGGTTTACGGTAATATCAGCTGCTGAACCTTATAACAATTAAAGGGGCTCTCATTACGAGTTGAGTGGCGACCAAACGAACCCACAATGGACTTTCGTTGGCAGACAGAAGGCGTAGGTCGTAGAAAACATTACATTGATTGCCGGAGCTGACTGAGGTACAATCAATGTGTAGAGTTGACAGGTGATGGGTACTTGGAACCCTCCCTATATAATGTAATTATACAGACATACACCTACTTCATTTTACATACAATATATATATAACTATACATAACTTGTAATCTAATCACTACCTATATGGTTTACGGTAATATCAGCTGCTGAACCTTATAACAATTAAAGGGGCTCTCATTACGAGTTGAGTGGCGACCAAACGAACCCACAACGGACTTTCGTTGGCAGACAGAAGGCGTAGGTCGTAGAAAACATTACATTGATTGCCGGAGCTGACTGAGGTACAATCAATGTGTAGAGTTGACAGGTGATGGGTACTTGGAACCCTCCCTATATAATGTAATTATACAGACATACATCTACTTCATTTTACATACAATATATATATAACTATACATAACTTGTAATCTAATCACTACCTATATGGTTTACGGTAATATCAGCTGCTGAACCGTATACCAATTAAGGGGGCTCTCATTACGAGTTGAGTGGCGACCAAACGAACCCACAACGGACTTTCATTGGAAGACAGAAGGCGTAGGTCGTAGAAAACATTACATTGATTGCCGGAGCTGACTGAGGTACAATCAATGTGTAGAGTTGACAGGTGATGGGTACTTGGAACCCTCCCTATATAATGTAATTATACAGACATACATCTACTTCATTTTACATACAATATATATATAACTATACATAACTTGTAATCTAATCACTACCTATATGGTTTACGGTAATATCAGCTGCTGAACCGTATACCAATTAAGGGGGCTCTCATTACGAGTTGAGTGGCGACCAAACGAACCCACAACGGACTTTCATTGGAAGACAGAAGGCGTAGGTCGTAGAAAACATTACATTGATTGCCGGAGCTGACTGAGGTACAATCAATGTGTAGAGTTGACAGGTGATGGGTACTTGGAACCCTCCCTATATAATGTAATTATACAGACATACATCTACTTCATTTTACATACAATATATATATAACTATACATAACTTGTAATCTAATCACTACCTATATGGTTTACGGTAATATCAGCTGCTGAACCTTATAACAATTAAGGGGGCTCTCATTACGAGTTGAGTGGCGACCAAACGAACCCACAACGGACTTTCATTGGAAGACAGAAGGCGTAGGTCGTAGAAAACATTACATTGATTGCCGGAGCTGACTGAGGTACAATCAATGTGTAGAGTTGACAGGTGATGGGTACTTGGAACCCTCCCTATGTAATGTAATTATACAGACATACATCTACTTCATTTTACATACAATATATATATAACTATACATAACTTGTAATCTAATCACTACCTATATGGTTTACGGTAATATCAGCTGCTGAACCTTATAACAATTAAAGGGGCTCTCATTACGAGTTGAGTGGCGACCAAACGAACCCACAACGGACTTTCGTTGGCAGGCAGAAGGCGTGTGCTTGACGAGAGGACTGGTGTATGAGGCACATGGCATTGCACAAGCAAGTCATCGAGGGCACCGACAAACAGAAGCATCCATCAATCAAACCACATCTTCTCACGCATGGCATCGAGGACGTCCTTAATACAGAAATAGTAAACAGCCCCAGTGTTGGTGCGATTCTTGGAGATGCCCCTCAAGCCCAGGTTCTTTGTATCATCACGCACGAGCTTGGACATCTTGAGACCAAACTTGATCAAGTTGGTTTCATGCTTATCAGAAGCACGGATCGTGGATAGGCCAGTCATTGAACTGGTCGAACAAGGTCTCCGCCTTGATGCTCACAGAGGGAGAATAATCGATGATACTGTCGACCACGTTGTTATGCTCGACGCTCAGACCCTGGATCATGTGCAAGATGAATTGGTGCTCGTACGGAAGATTCATGGAGACCATTTGCGACATGTAGGTGGTTGCAGGCCTAGACCGTATCCATTCGACGCCCTTGATGTCCCTTGCCATCAAGAACTTGTAAACGCGACTCTGGACTCTGCATCGTCGATCAGCCCCGAAAGGTGGTTGAAGTACTCAGTGTTACCCTTCAGCACAGACGATGTCTCGATAATGACATACCTTCGGTTATCAGGATTCACTCGGAGGCAGTTGTCGTTGTTGGTGGTGAAGATGAAGCGAGAAAAACACTGCATGGTGTATGCATTGACTCCTTTGGACTCGCATTCAAACTGATCACATGTGATCATGTCCTTGATGACATCGTTGGCTGCAAAGTTATCATGTCCATTGGACTCATTGACGACGATGAGGAAACGCCCCTCACGTTGGCGATTGAAGCGACCATAGAGCGTGTTTGCCGGTGTTGCAGTTTGCAGGAACTTGTCGGCGCCCACCATCGCCCTCAAAAGGTCGTGGCACAATTCTTGCCGACGCCCTCCTCGCCCTTGAGTAAGATTGCCACCCCGGTCTTCTGAGCAGGTTGTTGGAAGATTTGCGCGATCCAGTTCAGGATGTAATCCGTGCACTCCTGGTTATTGCCCACAAAACAACGGTCCGAAGGAAATTCGATCAGAAGGACAAGCCTCGTTTTTCGATTGACGCCCCGTTCCTTCAAAGAGAGGTTAGGGGGGGGAGGGAACGCCGAGAAGGTACATTCTACCGAAGAATTTTCGGCTCCGGAGGAAGA
>JACBWV010000214.1:0-47050 GCA_013435795.1 Chlamydomonas sp. ICE-L | reverse complement strand
AGGGTATTGAGTGATGACGCAACCAACTCCAAAACCTGGTGCCCGGACGCAACCAATCTATGAGGCTGCGGTCCGGGACGAACGACCGCATGTTTGGTCCTGGGACGCAACGGACCTGCTCCCATGTTGAGTTCCTGGGACGCATAGGACGGGTTGTCTTGGACTACCGTGAATGAACTGCCATCCCATATTTTAAACTTGATCTGGTACATGGATTTAATCGCTTTGTAAGGTGTCACAGGTTATGGGCGTGAGGTGTCAAGTTAATGAAAGCTTGCTTCATACAAAAAAAACTAGATCCCATATTTTCAAACTTGATGCTTGGTTACATGGATCACACAGTGGTAGGTTTCTCCACGTCTACGGCGGTGAGTTAATCCAGCTAATTGAAAGCTTGCTCAGACTCATAACTGCATCCCATATTTTCAAACTTGATCTTGGGTACATGGATCTACACCAGAGGTTGCAAAGTCTACGGCGGTAGGTGATCCAGTAATTGAAAGCTTGCTCATACAAAAACAACTCGATCCTATTTTCAAAACTTGATCTATGGTTACATCGGATCAAACACCAGTGTAGGTTTTTCCAGTTACGGCGGGAGTAATCACAGATAATTGAAAGGTCTGCTCAAGCTTCATAAAAGCATCAACAATTTTCAAATTGATCGTGGTACACGGATCTGCCCATGTAAGGTTGTCTCACAGTCTAATGCTATGAAGTTCATAGGTCGAGTCCATGACCATGCAGGAATAGCAACCCCGAGGCTACAGTTGCCTACTGCCAAACTGAGGTGGTACTAGTGCAACCGCAGACTTCATTGCCAAGAATGAGCTGATTGCAATGAGCGCGAGAGGCACGGTGATGCGTAATTTTCGTTGGGGGAAATCGTAGACATGATCCAGTTTCCTAGATTGAGCCCAAGGATGAGGGAGGAACGGACAAACGAAAAATCACCGCGTCATCAGTCGCAACCCTGAGGGCGTAAGCCACAGAGTGCCCGTCCGAGGGTAGTCTGCCCCCTGCGTGAATGAACAAAGGGTTTTTGGGTGTGAGTGAAATCGAAAAACACGATCGCCAGAGTGAGGACGGGACCATAACGTTTTACAGCTGTTGGGGCCGCACACGAAATAGCTTGCTCTGTAAAATAAGCGACACTCATGTCTCATTTTTTGCATAAAATGCTTAAAATAACATCTAGCCTCTCCAAACAGCATTGCACTTCATTATTACAGAAAATTTGAATCCTGCTTTACAATCAACAAACCTTCAACAAATCCATTTTCGTCACATGAAGTTAACAATGCTAACATCAATCGGTTTTCCCCCCCCCCCCCCCATAAAATTCAATTATCATCTCAATTAAAAAAAAAATTAATTAAATTCGATACGAATTCATAAAAAATAAAGCAATCAATGAGTCAAATCACGTTGATTAATTTATTGAATGGAGAAACTCGAATTAAATAACACAAACATAAATAAATAAAATCATATTAAAATCATTTGAGTTCATGAATAATTTCATTTCATTCGGGATGCGCCTCCAGGCGCCTTTATGGAAGTGGTTTAGTTGCGTCGTGAAATGGTTGAATTACAGCTAGCTTCGCGTACGCTGGGGTCCTTAATCCAAGTACTAGCGTCATATATCTTGGATGTAACAATTCACTTTCATTTTCAATTGTCGTCGTGACGTGAGAGATGGGCGGTTGCGGGTCTGTAGCCAGCCAAATCTCAAGACGGCTGGCTGTCCGGGCCAGAACGAGGCTATTAATTGGTGGTTCGAGAATCATAGCTGGGAGTCCTCCTAAGTAAGCAGCCCTGGAGGCACACCAAAGACGGATCAGACGTAGACAAGAGATAGAGTACCATGCTAATTCTAGACAGAACCCAACTATAACACAAACACGAGTGGGCTCATACAAAGATTAGGCCTAGTCCGAGTTAAATCAGATCCCAAAAGCCAAAAACATGTTACTTAACAAACATCAACTCCCCTTGTGCTCCCTGGCGAGTTAAACAGTAGAAACTCGGAGTAGCCTAAATCTATTCCTCCTCTTTTTCAATCAACACTCGATAAAACCAACTGCCGTATGTTAAAACTCCCCCCAAACGGATTACAACAAGCTCACGACGGCTTATAAAACTTAAAATGGACTTTTTTGGTAGAGAATAAAACCAGTGAACATTCAAATATTAGGCTTATAAGGGACTGGCTGACCATCCACATTAACACTTCAATTCAAATCAAGAGTGATGTGAAGCTTTCCGGAGATGATACAATGAAGCGGAACTAGGGAATGGAGGAGGATTACAATAAAAGGTCGGCAGAGATAGCTAACGGGCAGCTGAGAGCAGCATATGAAAGGAGATGATACATCATTTACTGCCGACGGCTGGGTGCAAGCCCATTGGGCATGAGCACACAGGCAGGTTGCAGCCAGCGGGAAGCCTGGCGCTCTAGGACTCCTCTAGCAGGAACCGCGGAGGACACCGGTCAATAAACAGATTGGGGCATAAGCGGATTGAGCACAGGTGGATAGGTCAGAGGGGGATGGCAGAGCAAGTGAACTTCAAACGGGAGCGGACAGTGGTGGGATCGCACTGGCTGAACCTGCCACCCCCATACATACTGTTAAGTTATCGCACCTGTATGATTACTGTTTGGTTAAGGTTTCCCAATTCTTGCCGCTCTTCTCAGAGCATTCAATTTGCTACTTGCAGCGGCTTCGGGAAGCAGCTCCGCGAATGTCTATTTTGACAGAGTTAGACTGCGAAAATCGCCCAAAGTGCTCGGCTGGAACTTCCCCCATGCAACACATCTTCCAATTGGGGGGGCGGGGGTGTTTGGGGATGTTTGTGGGGGGGGGGGGGGGGGGGGGGGGGAACAAATGACTTAAACCAAAGTGAAAAAAAAAAAAAATAAACAAATAAATAAAAAGTAAATAAAAAAAAAAAAAGAAAAAAGAAATTCCATATAAATTAAAAGCATACAGAAACTTAAAAAAATAAGTGCGCCTCCAACTCATAGTGTATCCATTACACCATTTTCACTAATTTATAAATAATAAAAGTTTTCGTTTTTTTTTGTTACTCCATCTTAAAAACATTTTTTTTGTTTTTTTCTGGCGGGGCGGTGCGGAGGGGGGGTGGTGTGTGGGGGGGGGTGGGTGGTGCTGCTGGTTCGGTGTGCCCGGGGGGTGGTTTTGTTTGGTGGGGGGGGGGATTGTGGCGGCTGGTTGTGTGTGGGTTGGGCGGGGGGGGGTGGGGTGTGGGGGGGGGGTGGGGTGGCCTTGGGGGGGGTTCTTGGTGGGGCCTTGGGGGGGGGGGTGGGCGGTGGGGGGGGGGTGGGGGGGGTTGGGGGTGGGGGTGGGGGTGGGGGGGGGGTGGGGGGTGGTTTGGGGGGGGGGGGGGGGGGTTGTGTGGCTGGGGGTTGTCCGGGCGGGGGGGGGTGGGTTGTGGGGGTGGGGGGGGGGGGGGGGGGGGGCGAGGGGGTGGGGTGGTGGTGGGGGTGGGGGGGTGGGGGGGGGTGTGGGGGGTGGGGGTGGTGGGGGGGTGGGTGGGGGGGGGGGGGGGGCGGGTGTGGCGGTGTGTTGTTGGGGGTGGGTGGGGTTGGTGTGGGGGGGGGGTGGGGGGGGTGGGGTGGGGGTGGTGGGGGGGGGGGGGTTGGGGTGGGTTGGGGGTCGGGGGGGGCGCTTTTGGGGGGGGGGGGGGGGGTGGTTGGGTGGGGGGGGGGGCTGGTGGGTGGGGGGGGGGGGGGCGTGTGGGGGGGGGGGGGTGGGAAAAAATCCAACAAACAAAAAAACAAATTTTTCTAATTTTTTTGTTGATCTGTTTCATTGCTTCCAGGATAGTAATTGCAACGACCATCCCAGCGGCTTGGGGCAGCTCCACGAGTAGTTAGTCGATTTGGACCGTGTAAGGACTGCGAACCGCACAAATGCTGGCCTGGAACCATATAACCACATCAAGTTGAAGTTATGATATGTTGAATATGTTTCATAGCTTCCAGAGCTATTCATTTGCTACTCAGCAAGCAGCGCCTTCGGGGCAGCTCCAAGAAAGAGCTATTTGAACAGAGTTAGAAACTGCGACAGCCAATGGCTGGCTGGAACCATGATAACCACATCAAGTTCAAATCATTGCCGAGACAGAAACAGATACAGGGTTAGTCGGGACGACGCAGAGAGAAAGGATATTGCTTAACCACACTCAAGCCACAAATCAATTCCAAAACCGAACAGCGCCGGGGGCAGCTCGACCATATGATAACAGTGAGAGTTTGGGCAGCAAACGCCTTAGAAGATATATATATATATATATATATATATATATATATATATATAGAGGGGGGGTCGTTACACATAAAGAGAGACAGGGATCGTTATGTAAACTCAGCAACCCATTTACTAGACAGGTCAGCACAGAAGAGAGATGGAGGGTTCGTTACATAAACTCAGGAAATCAACTCATCAATACATCAACACATCCTGCCCCCTGCCCCCCCCCCCCCCCCCCCCCCCCCCCCCCCCCCCCCCCCCCCCCCCCCTACCATACACATTCACATCCATACATCCTTTGTGTATGGTGGATCGCTGACTCGTCTAGTTATAGTAGGGGCACGGAGTGCGGCCTCTTTCTGTTCGAAGATGCGGAGAAGCAGGGTTCTAAACGAGCTCTGCCTATGGCGAATTAGCGGAAGTCTCGCGCTGCTGAGCTGGCACACGGAGCATATAACCGCAAGCCAGTAGTGCTCGGTAGTGCTGTTGTCGTTTGCGGTGGTTGTTGGATGGGCCAAACCTGCGGCCGCGGTTGCTTTTCATCCTATGCGAGACAGCCCCTGCTCTACTCCTGTTCAAAATAGTTATCTTTCAACTACGCTACTTTCTTCACCCTGCTCTTTGCGCGTGCTCTTCAGAAGCTGCTCGCAGAGATTCTTCTAACTGCATGGCTGGTATTCTCGATCTTCTTTCCTGTCGCTTGAATCATGGCTCTGTAAGTCGCTAGTATTCACAATCGCATTGCTTATACCCCAGTTAAAGTCGAACGCAATGTTCGTGCACGCATTTGTATGGTACAGCCAGAGTTACCCTCGAACGTGCTTGCTCCTCCGACTCTGAGTTTGTTAGATGCGTCCTTACTGCTTGCATGCTAGTTCTGTCAGCCGTTAACGTTCCTATTAGCCTATCTAGTGCTAGGAAGGTCTTCAAACGCATCATCAGCTCAAGCATCGAGTCAATTATAATCTGAGCCAGCACGACTGGTAGCGACAGGACGTTAGCCGCAGGCTTCATCCTTTTGCGTAAGATGGCTCTGAGGCATTGCAGCATCCCGCTTGGCCATTATAATACTATTACCATCCTAACCCAAAATATTCGTACACGCATCTGGCATTTCAGGGACTGCGACTGGTACCTGCCAGTGCTTCTAATAGCGGTACCGAGCCTCTTACTGCCCTGTGTCCCTCTCACGAGGTTATACCTGAATGCAGCTCGAATTTGGGATCCCACTGTCACTTACCGCCCTTCCATCCCCATCGCAGTATCATGGCAAGTCCATCACCTGCGAAGACTGGCTTGCCCTTCCCGCCCGCCGGCCCACCCGCCAATCCTTCGGTTCCACTATCGGCTGTTGCGGAGGGTAACTCCAGATTTGACGGGTGCCATGACTTAACTTGCTGGCGCAGATCATGCCTTGGCCTCAAGTGGTGACTCGAACATGCTAAACATAACATGCCTTAACTTAGACCATGCGATTGCCCCCCAACTGTTCTCATGGATGCCTGCCCCGTGCACTGCTCCCTACCTTTAATTGCTCTCTTACGCATGCCCTACCCTACTCTATTCACCTCCCTGCCGCCCCTCGCCCTGCCCCCTGCCCTTCAAAGATCCCTAACACATGCCCTACCCTGCTCTTTTCACGGCCTTACCCCTGCCCTGCCTGATGTGCTCTGGCCTCCAACCTCCAATCTCTAACCTCCTTCGACATCCAACCTCAAACCTCCGTATACCTATGAAGGCTCTGGCCTCCAACCTCCAACTTCCTTCAACCTCCAACATAATTTAATCTCCAACCTCCTTCAACCTCCAACCTCCTCAAACCTGTTCATGCTCTGGCTTCTGGCTTGCAAGGAACTGGCGCCACTTTGTATTTGTTATTCGTTCCTCCTAGTACCATCGGACCATTAGTATCATCTGCAAATTAAAGTAGCAACCAAGCTGCATCAACCCTTAACTACATACTAGTGACACCCATCCAGCTTCACCCTCTAACCCTCCCTCAAACCACTCACCCACCTACCCTCTCATCCATCCAACTACCCTCTTACCCACCCACCCACCAACCCTCTCACCCACCCACCTCACCCACCCAGGTACCCTCTCACCCACACACCTACCCTCTCACCCACACACTTACCCCCTCACCTACCCGCATGCACGCACCCTTATAGGTTGCATTCTTGAAGCTCGAAAGGACGGAGGCAACGGAAGCAGAGTCATGAGCTCAAGAAGACCAACAAGGAGGAGCCCTCTGCAGTTCAGGCACTCAGTTGGGCTAGATTGAAGACGAGGAGGGCGCCCTCCTTGCTAGCAAGACATAATTTATGCATATATGTGATTGTATTATAGCAACATGTCTGTGCCCACATGTTCATCGATATTGATCACCATTAATGGTGATCAAATCTTGTTTTGGCCTCCTTGTTTCATTTTTGAAGTTCTTTTAATTGGCTGGCACCCTAACGGGTTTGTATCCACCAGTGTAAATTCCCAATCTTTCCCACAACGATTATAATTCATAACGTCTGTTTCATCGAGGCAACAGTCGGTGACAATCTCAATTAGGGGCGACCTGACAGTTTGGACAACTGTTGAATGTAGGGCGGGAAACAGTCGGTGTCAATCTAAATTAGGGGCGACCTAACAGTTTGGACAACTGTTGAATGAAGGGCGGGAAACAGTCGGTGACAAATACAAATAGGGGTTACAAAACAGTAAGGACAACTGTTGAATGTTGGGCGGGAAACGGTCGGAGACAAACACAAGTAGGGGTTACATAACAGTAAGTGCGACTGTTGAATGGAGGCAATCAATGGTGTACATATACGGTACACCCACCGTTGTTGTAGACTGTATCACCAACGGTTGTCCAACAACGGTCCATTAAACAGTCTATAGGTGGACCCTTGCTATGCTACAACAACCGGTTAATGTACACTTTTTGACCCTATACTAGAATCTATAGTCAACGGTTTACAGCCTAAGGGTCTACATGTTTTCCAGGCCAAATCAACGGTCTGTTTTCTCTGTCCATTTTACCAGTGGCTACGAGAAGTTGCATGATTCGAGACTAGAGGATTTGTCATTTAGACATGATGTCTGGACTAGTCCCCCCATAATTTGGGTGAGCTACATTAGGTAGGCCCTAAATTAAAGCAAAGACATCAAAGAGAGACTAGAAGAATTCTAAATTCAGAAGGGGTGCTGCCTGTGGGAGTACATGGGGCAGTACAGTAGGCAGGTAATCTAATAAATTCTAGAGTGTTCAAGTCTATTCAAAAGATGAAGAGCTATGTTGGAAACTGAATTAAGTGCCTGGCTTGCAGGGGAAGCCATCAAGGTCAAGTTGCTGGCAGACTTGGGCAAGGAACTGGTCAAATGACTTGGGAGCTAGGCTGGGGGGGGTAAGGATGTTGATAAAGGTGAAGTCCATGGGGCTCCAGGTCATGCTGAGGTGGTTGACACATAGCACTTTGCCTCCAGGATGTGCACAGCTTCTGGGGTCCATGATCATCTTAGGTCTGAATGAGAGTGTGTGAGCATGTGCATTGACCATGGCAGCTTGGAGACAAATGGCCCACTGTAAAGTGGGTCTGGCTGTGGTAGAAACAGTGGGGTAGGCTTGCACCATTTGCTGGAGTCTGCTGTTGTGCTTGATGATAGGACTGCAGGCATCAGATGGCTCCTGGTGCATTGACCTGTGAGGGAACTGTTCTCTTTCAGAAGCCAGCAGGGTAGGGAACTTGCTGGTGAATGCTGTGATGAGCTTGGACAGTGGAGGCCTGGGCTTGATGTTGAAAGCTGGTGAAGCAGGCCTGCTGTTCAGGTGGTGTAGGGTGCATCCAAAACGTGTGAGACTAAGGCTGGAGTTGTTGGAAAAGTGGATGTGGTTGACATTCTGATTAACTTCTCCCAGTGGTAGTCCAATGCCTGGTGACCTGTTGACCAGTATCCATTGGTCCCAGGTAGTTGCTGTGTCTAGATCAGATGGCTTGAGTGGCCCGTCCCCATCTATGGGGCCATCATATTCCTCATAGTTGGTCCTGATCTGGTCACTAAGGAGTTCCATCTCTGCTCTTGCTCGTTGTAGGCCCAGGTTGTCCAGCTGTTGTTGGAGATCTGGAGTGGTTTCATGAGGGTCATCTACTCCTAGTCCAGGGTCATCCTGGGGCTTGTGTACCTCTGGATGGATGAGCTCTGGCATGTCATCACTGTCAGTATCATCAGAAGCTTCCAGATTGTCTGCGGTGAAAGGGGAGTGGTACTGGCAGATAGTGGGAGGATGGTCCTGGAGGTCTTGTACTGCTTCCACATGAGTGGGTGGGTACTGCCCTATCTCAGAATCAGTGGGGGGGTGCAGATGGAGCAGAAGTAGAGGGGAAGTCCTGGTGGTCTTGATCTGCCTCCACATGAGTGGGTGGGTACTGCCCTATCTCAGAATCAGTGTGGGGTGCAGATGGAGCAGAAGTAGAGGGGGGAACCTGACAGTCTTGATCAGCTCTACTGGGGGAGGTCTCATGATGAGTGGGTGGGTACTGCCCTGTCTCAGAGTCAGTGTGAGTTGATGGAGTCTTGGTAACCATCATGATGTAGGCAATGGTAGGGTCCACAGGGATAGAGGGATTACTGGCAGGGACTGGTGAAGTTTGGGTAAGGTAGAGTCCATGCCTTTTTGGGGCATGAGAGGAGCAGTTTGGTACCAGATGGTCTTGGGATGGAGAGTGTGGCTTGAGTCTTGGACAGGTGAACTTGGAGGTCTGGGCACAGGCTGGTGGCTGCATGAATGCTAATGATGTTGGGCATGTTGCAGTCAGCAAGAAGTACATAGTTCAGGATGATCAGAGTCCTGCCATGGCCCTTGATCTTGGCCTTCCCTATCTGCTTGCAGAGGATAGGTGGAGAGTCTTGATCTGCCAGCTGCAGCCTAATAGGCTGTTGGAGGTCCTGAATGTCATGCAGATGGGAGATGTTACTTGTTGCATGAGAGTGTGCTGCAGTATCTATGATCCATTCTGTCTGCAGTGCTGCCTGGAAAACTTCTCCATCTTCTATAGTAGTGCATTCATCATCAGCACTTATTTGTCCAAAGAATGCTGTATTAGCCAGGGGGTCAGGTGGCAAGGCAAATGAAACAGACTTGCCTCTGGTTGGTGTAGCAAATCTCATGGGCTGGAGGTTGTCCTCATCCAGTGCCAGGGATAGGAAGTTATGTTCTTCACCCTCACTGTCAGAGTTGGAGGTGGACTGATCACCATCAGCAACATGGGCATGGCGTCCCCTGCTTGGGTATCTTCTTAGACGCCTCCTGTCTGGACTGGTCTTTTTGTGGGTCTTCTTGTCGTCAGGATCCTTGTCATCTCCTGATCTGTTCTTGGGAGGTGACTTAGATCCATGGTCAGCTTCATTTGAGTCTGCTGGCCTGAAAGCCAGATCAGTGTCCTCACTGGTGCACTCTCTGGAGCTATGGCCTATTCCCCCACAGTTCCAGCAGGTCATCTTCTTGTAGGAGATGGTCCTGTCTCTGAATGGGAGGTGCTTGCTGTTGAAAGGCTTCCTGGCCCTGTAGGCTGCAGCTGCCATCTCAGCCTCTTCAGGAGATGGTGCAGGGTCGACTTGCTTCACTAAGCACCAGTTGAAGAGGGCACTTTGGAGCATGGAAAAGGTGGTAATAGCAGTAGGGTTGAACTGATTGATGTAACCATCATATTCAGGGCGGGAGTTCAGTCCCCTGACAATGAGGTTCAGGAAGGTGCTGGTAGAGACGATGTGGAGGCCTTGTATCTTGGGAATCTGGGAGTACAGATCAGCTGCCCTGGAGAGGTAAGTCTGCAGGGATTCAGTAGAGGTTATACGTAATCCCATTATGGCAGTCAGGGTGGTATGATCTAGCCTGCTGCCATCCTCAGAGTACAGGGCATCTAGAAACCTGAAGGCTCTAGTGGCCATATCTGTGTTGGCATGAATGGCCTGCTGGATGCCATCTGATACATGATCTATGATGACCTTAAAGGCCTTGTTGTTCTTCCAGGTGGAGATCCTGTTGGGGACACCAATCCTAGGGGCAGCCGGAACAGCCAGATCGGCAGCCGCAACAGGAGGGTAACTAACATCATCAGCAGGGTAACCATCAGAGTCATTAGGCTCGCCAGCGACCACCGCTTGTTGGCAGTCGAAAGCAATGGCAATGGTATCCCTATTTGATTTGAGGGCGAGGAGGATATTCTGCCTAGCGCTGCGCCAGGTGTAGAGGTTGCTACAGCCGGTGAATATTTTGGGAGGTTGCATTGTGAGGTCTTCTGTGTAGGAGTCTTGGCGTTGTAGGTCGGAGTGTTGGGATAGGGGGAGTTACGAGGGCGGGGCAGGGGAAGAGGGGATGGAGTGTGTGTGGGAATCGGCGATCCAAAGGGATCCAGCGGATTACCGGGGGGTGAACGTTGCCAAGCGGCAATGTTCGACGACAGAAGCTTCTCTTAAGCTGGAGGCGTAGACAAATTGATTGTCTGAGATCAATACAGCACTGTGTGGGTCTCGGTGAGGGCGGCGTCCTATACTCACTTCATAGATTTCGGTGACTTGTGGTCGCTCTTGCTTGCTCCAGTCGTAGGACGCAGTGGCAGATCCAAGGATTCTTGGTAGGAAGCGGCAGGCGGAGCAGCGGGAAGTAGGATCCGCACAGGGAGTCCAGGTGCTTAGTTAAAACTCGGGCCTTCGAAAAGTCAGAGGGGAACTGAATCCGAACGCGGAAAGCAGCGGCTGTTCTTCGTTAGCGTCTAAAGATGGCGCACATAACCTGTTAATGTAAGATTTATTGTTACAACGACATAGGCTCGATAGAGGAGAAGATGCTATTAAGCGCAACAGGCGCAATCATATAGAATAGAGATGTGTACTGCAGGGTACTCCAGTCACGTGCAGGCCACAGCTAGCCTGAGGCCTGGCGGCAGGCAACACGGGACCAGGAGGAAAGGTACCGGTGTGCATTATGCCGGCTCAGAGACTGATATATAAATCAGTCAATAACACAATCCAACACCCCAACTGCAACTCCCTCTCAAGCAACAGGACATGGCCAAAGCCAAAGAGGCAATCTCAAATAAATTTCTCCATCAATTTCAACACAGCCACATCAACATAAATAAAGCCTGGACTATAGCACAAACTTTACTGGGAGAAGATAAAACATCTGCACACATCCAATCTATTAGACAAGAACTCACAGCCACCATGCCAGAAAATCTTAACAGCATGGCAGATCATCTCATGATCACTCTTCACCAAGCTCTTTCCATCATGACTGACATATATCTGCCCCATTAAGTCTAGCACACCAGGCATATTTTTGCACAGACAAACTGCTAAAACCTACAGACGTCTTAACTACCATATTAAAGCACTTCGAACAGCCTCCAATCACCTTGACCAACAACAATACATGGAGCTCAGAAGCACACCTCATACGGCAGGCACATACTCACCTACCACTAAAATTAAAATACAACAGCACCTACAAAACTTACTCCCCCCTGACAACTGCCTCTCTCTAACTGCTGATATTAAACAAAGTATTACAGAACTACGTCACATGCAGGCTGCACTCAAAGAGGAGAGAGCAACTGCCTCCATCAAGAAATTCAGACGCCGCCTCAGCACACAGGCACGACAAACTCACAGGTATATTTTCTCTCCTGAAAATTACACACACCCACCCACTGCCCTACTGGATGCATCCTCAAACACACTTAGCACCAGTACCCAGGGTCTCCTGGAAGTTTTGACCAAACACATGGGTAAACTTATGTCACCTCCCACACCACCCATCTTAGATGATTATACCCGACATGCCACTCCCCCTCCATGGGAAACACACACAGACAAATATCACCTTGAAACTCCAGCCAACTCCATACAAACCACTGCCTCCCCTTACACCTATCTCTCCTCCTCAACCACCTATGATGACTGCATCAGGAAACTCTCCACTAACAAAGCCACAGGCCCAGACGGCATACCTAATGAACTACTTATGTGCCTCCCACAGGAAATGCACCTCACCATACACAAACTCATGCAGCTAGTATGGATCCTGGGAGAAACACCAGACTGCTGGAAAATCTCCCACACAGTCATGCTCTACAAAAAACCAGATCCCTGCTTACCTCAAAATTACAGGCCAATAGGCCTTAACAATGCTGTAGCCAAACTCTGGACCTCTCTTGTTACCAACACTATTACTACCTACTCTGAAACCAATCACATTCTTAGTGCCTGCCAAGAGGGTTTCAGAAAAGACAAAAGTACCTATAGACAACTCTTGACCCTACTCCACAACATTGAGGATGCTGCCCTCTTCCACCAGGACCTTCATGCTGCCTACTTTGACTTTAGCTCTGCCTTCAACATGATTGATCACCAAAAAACTTCTCTGCATTATGCACAGCTTGGGTTATACCCATGACACTATAGATACAATTAAAGGAATTTACACAAACTCTACTACACATATCCTCCTTAAAAATACATCTGGCTCCCCTATCCCCATCACTAGGGGCACTATCCAGGGAGACACTCTCTCCCCCTTACTACTCTTCATTATTTTTCTAGAACCCCTACACAGATGGCTCCGTTCTGGAGGACGAGGATACAGAGCAGCATCCCTACCCTCCACAACAGCAGATGAAAACCACACTAGCAGCTTGGGGTATGCTGACGACACTGCCGTCCTAACCGGCAGCTCAGAGGACCTTCGCATCCAATGTGGTAAAGTTCAAACTTTTAGTATCTGGTCGGGCATTCCTCTTAACGCCACTAAATGTGTGGTTAGTGGCATACTCCACAAATCACACCCCTCACAACCTACTCACAACAACACTCTCAAACAAAGGCTAGACAAAATTCCTTTAGGTAATTCCTATGCTACCTACCAGCCGCCAGACCAAGCCTATAAATACCTGGGGGTTCACATCTCACTTACCTTAAATTGGAAAACTCAACTTCACTCTACTATTGAAACCATCCACAACAAAGGCTTGAGTATCCTCACTAAAGCTAAAAATAGGGCAACCCCCACCCAATGTCTACGAATAATCTCACAATGTGTCAGAGCAGCTATTAAATACCCCATGATAGTAGCTCCCTTCTCACTAACCGACATTCATGTCATTGACAGAGCAGTATTAAAAACAGTTAAACTCTGCTGCTCCCTTCCTAGATCCTTTCCGACAAGAGCACTCCACCTCCCCAAAACAGAGGCAGGACTAGGGGTGCCCTCTCTACTCACTGAATATACTCAGATTACTGCAACAGCCCTCACCCAGTCCATGAACGACCAAGGTCACCTAGGAATTCTCACCAGGGCTCTTCTTGACAAATCAACCTCCACCATGACCACTCTAGATCCTCTCTCTCTCTCCCGCAAGCAACTTCAATATATGTCCCTAGCCCGCCAGCTGGAAATTATTAAAAAATCTGACATAAAAATTTCTTGGAATGACACAGAACTTCTTGACAAACTTAACATACACTCTCTCCCTCTTCCACCACAGGCAATCCCTGTCTCACTCATGACTCCTTTCCACGACCTGGACATCTAATCATACCACGACCTGGTCACCCCCATGGGAACTCATCTTATCAGTACTACAGACCTCTCTCTTATTACTTTACACAAAATTACTAAACACCACAAACGATCCCTGAACCGCCTCACCGCACACCTCTCCTCCCTCCAAACCGTCATTCCTCCAACTCACTCTGACCCACTCCCCCTCTCCCACAGGCAACTTGCGCCTGGCTACGCAATTTCGCAGAACACAACAGACAACGTTAAATTTCCTGCTCCTATCGAATCCTCCACCCCACTCACCCAGAGCTACCAACCTCACGCCACCGTTACTGATGCAGACTACGAGGCGGACCCCACTGGGGACCTGGAAGGAAACCAATGGTGGGCGTGGCCCACGCAGATCGCAGGCAGTCACGCGCACCAAGCATGGGGCTGCCCCAACAGTGACGCCACCTGGTCAGCACGCCACTACTTGTGCAAATCTTGGATCCGACACTCCTCCTCCTCCAAATTCTACCGCGCATATAAAATAACTTCCACCTCGCACCCTGACAGGATCCGCGAGGCCATGACATTCCCCGACAGCAGCGCACCTGCACCACCGGCGCGCCTGCTTCACCTTACTTACGGATCTCAGTACAGAGCCCTGCACATTACGAGCTGGCGGGGCAAGCGCTCTTACAGCGACGACAAACTTGCCACCACCACCGTTGTCCACGTCCAATGGGCCCCAACCATCATGCACAACGACCATATCAACTCCTACACACGCATGGGATACAGCATCCACCACTGCACACCTCTTACCTCTATCAGCTTGGATAACACTCCGGAGAGTGGACTTTGTGTGTGCAGCACGCCAATCTATAAATGCGGAGACGAGAATTAGTTACAAGCACAGGAGACCCATTAAGGGGCACCAGTGGAGGAAAGGGGGGCGGTAGCCTGGAACCTGATCAGGGTACAGGCTAGACAGCGCGTGTCAGAAGAACCGATGACGCAGTCAACAGGAAGCTGACATAGTACTGTCAGGACCGATAGTTCTAAGGGAGTACACAAGGAGTCACCAAGACATAAAACAAGCGAGAGCACCGCTATTCATGCTGATAACCTCCACTACCTCCACCATACATTGGAAACCTCAATCTCACCATGCGGCTCACCTTGTTGAACTGGTGGGACAACCAGCATATGACCAATTAACCCACACCTTTAAAACCACTCCTCCGATAACCACACACCTCAATCCCAGGAAGGACATCCACCTCACTAACCTCCAGCAACAAGGCCAATGGGCCATCTCCCCAGGATTTAATGCTGACAATCATAATCTGGTTCACAAACTTTTGCACGTTGACACACACGACAGGCACCCAGACTGGGACATTCAACCACCCTCAGCCTACATTATACAAACAGGCATCCTAACTACTTTGGATGACCAATCCACACACACACATACCAACGCTTCATATCTTTATAACCCCACAGGTCACTGTCTTGGGCACATTCCCAACGACAGGCTCACCTCTCTTAAACAAAAGTATGACCACTTTAAAAATCACCACCCTACCAAATGGAACCAACTGACCCAAGGAGGAACATACCACACTGACTTAGCTGCCCTCTTCACCAGATACAGAGCTGCTCCTGCTGCCACTAACATTCTGTCTCCCTTCCTCTACCAAGCAGCAGCTGCTCTGGGCATTACTCACCATCGTACCTCCAATCCTCTTAGCTACGATCAAAGCCTCACCAGCTTCTCTTCTACCAGCCCTGCTGACCAGCTCTTTGGCTCCAACCAAGACCCCTTTCTTACCATCTGGACTGGGGGCTCACTTGTGGACATTCCCAACTCCACCACACAAGCACACCAAGCTCTAAGGTGGGCTCTAGCCAGTGCTGACCATGCTGAAAATACTCTCAGCCCTACCTGCACCCTGATGCTCCTCCCTGATGACCTTGCTGCCCCTTACAAAACTCTCCTCCATCACTCCTGGATTCACTACATTGACTCTAGACCACAGTCTGAATTTTATACTACCTCTGAAATTTGGCTTGGCAGCAAATCTCACACCCCACCCTCCACTCAAAAATTACACCTCATTCTTATATGCAACCCTCACAGCCAAGAGACTTACTTTCCTAAACTCCCAGATTTTATTGACCAATGGACATACTAAATGCAAAGCCTCTCCTCATCCTGGGAGCCCTCTGCTATCACACCACCTCCCACACTTACTTTCACTGACATCGTCATCACCTACCCTCGGAAACTTAAATCTCTTGCCAAAAATCCCTGGCAACCTCCACTCCACCAACACCCTCCTCCCTCTCCTCTTACCATTATCCACCCTTGTTTTTACCTTGCTACCCCCTCCTCTGGCCTCCAGGTCTACACAGATGGTAGCCTAATAAAAGGTAAACCAGGGCACCCTAGCAAAATAGGTGCTGCAGTATATGTCCCGGCTGCAGGACAAAGCTACACCATCAACCCTGGGGGAATAGGGGCCACCAAAACTAACAACCGGGCAGAACTGGTAGCCATCCACCAAGCCCTTCTCAACATTGATTATGACAAATCTCTTACCCTTCATACAGACAGCCTCTGCTCTCTTCAACTTATAAAAAAATGATTCATGACCCCACCACAACAACCCGTTCCATTCATACTGAATTACTGCAATCAATTCAAAAACACCTCATTCAACGCATCCTGCATGGCTCACACACCACCCTTTGTAAAGTCCGTTCCCACACAGGTATCCTTGGAAACGACAGAACAGACACTCTGGCACGCAAGGCAGCTGAGCACCCTACCTCAACTAATTGTACTGATAACACTGGGGAAATCCCCCGCCACAATGTTTACTGGCCTACAGTTCAACCTCCTCGTACACCCATGGGAGATATTCCCCCAAGAATTTTAGCACCTAACCTTACACAAGGTATCACCTCTAACCTACCCACTAGCTGCCACCTTGGCCAACAACCTCTTAAAGGGATTTATGCAACCACCTGGGCTGATAACACCCCCCACCAACTTCCTCAAGCAAGTAACAAATTTTGGACCTCAACCCTTATCCAGCATAAAACTAAATTCCACATCCTTAAAACACGGTGTGATGGAACGTTGCGATAAACGTCCCGGACAAAAACATGGGGTGATAAACACGAGAACGGGGTGATAAACTGGGTCCAGATAGCTAGATAGAATTAATCCAAATATAAACCAAAAATATGGGTTCTACAGATAAAAATAGAATTACATTAATCCGCGGAATGCCTGAAACTGTGAAACACACATACATGCTTGTTTCCAACTTCTTGAAGTTATCCATTGTTTCTGTTTTACACAGAAGAGATAGGGTGCGCAAAGCAATATACTAGGCATAGTCTTGATTTTTTATACTTGTGAAAAATAAACATGGGTGGTGCATCTGCCAGGTGTAGCCAAGTCTGCGTGTGTAGCGTTGGAGACATCTTGACAGATGACACACAAAGCACACGACCTGTATTGTCAGAGTGTAAGTAAGTGGATACACTCAACGGAACATATAAATGAAACGTCTCTGTGTACGGCCACACGCGGTATTACTTAAAGCCTACAGTCGGCGGAACAGTATCTTGTTTGTCAGAACTGCTTTCATTTTTTCATGCACACAGATAATAAGCATGGACTTCACTAATACATCACCAGCTCAGCTAGGCATCATCATCGCTGACGGAGGGCCACACAAGAATGCTGCATTGGCTGCACTTGTCCAAACTGCTGAGCGAGCTGATGAGGCAGTGCGGGTGGCGCATGCGGCTGTTGAAGCTGCCGTAGCCCTGCTGCGAAACAACAACCGGTATGATTTGCTTTGTTGTCTCTATAGCCATTTGAACAACCTAGACAACATCATTAGTATAACACACGACGCTTGTGATTGTGATTGCACACAGGTGGGTCATCAACTCAACGGAGAAATCGGTGCTTCAGACTGCCCTGCAAGTCCTTCACACGCATTGCATGACAGACTTCAACCGAGCTGTGATCACGATATCGACTTGGTGCAATATCGTCATTCAACCAAGTGGCCATGCCGCTCTGGTGCAGGGAGGGATTGGAAGGCAGGCATGGGGTTGATCCATTGCGTCATGGAGTTGTACATGATAATTGGATTAATAGGGAATGGTACTACTTTGCCTCCTGGTATCACCGGATGAGGAAGATGCTCAGGCCCCCTATTTTGGAAACAAAAGGTTAGTTCCCCCCCCCCCTAAAAAGTCGATAAAAAAATCTCAGAATTAAATTATCACTACTCAAGAGAAAGTCGTGTGTAGCAAGCAGGCTTCTGCTTGACAACCCTAGTGAATTTCTGAAGGGAGGAGCGCGGGCACCGTGTAGCGGTGCAGAGGGATTTCATTTTAGCGGTTTCATTTTAGTATTTCGTCGAGTGGCATTCAGCCGCCGAATTCTACAAAGGCCCTGTGGTTTTTCCTTCAATTCATATTTGCTTATTAATCGGTAAATAGATACTTGTTCAAGTGCAGTTTATGTTAACTGCAAATTCTAAGAAAGTGCAGCTCAGTTGAATGTAGTCCGAATATGTTAGCAAATCGGAGGGCTTTTTCGATACTATGTGGAGACGTTTGACTCATGTTATTAATTCCATGCAAGAAATCATTTTCTTTGAACACCAGCAATCTCCCTGGTTCTCTAGTTGTTTGCATGTAAGGTAAATCAACTTTTATTTCGTTGAAGTCTTCACATATCTCCCTGTTCAGATCGACATGTATGTAGCAGTCTTGACGCGAAACAACTCTATCTATATCAGACACGGGGTGAGTGGATGCCTGAATAACCAAGCGACAAGCGTTCATCTTGGTTTTTCTTTTAGAATTATCATCGCCTTATGTTTTTTGGCCTGATTTACTTAAACCCATTAAGCAAAATAGTAGTGAAATACAAGGTGTCCCACTACTCCCTGCTCGCCCACGGTCTACACGCAGTGCGGACGATTATGCATGTAATGGGCGTTCCTTCCTCCCGGAGGATTTTTAATTTCAGAATTTAGAGCCTCCGGAACGACTCATACAAATTCAAAAAGACACTCCCTGGAGTGTCACAGGGACAAGGAGCGGGACAAGGAGTGGGACAAGGAGAAGAGTGGGCGGATGCAACTGGTTACAATAGCTCTCAATCAATATATCTCCATCTCCATCCCCAACCTCATCGACCTCCAGCCCCACACGCCGCCATGCTAAGTGGGCATACACCACAGTTACAGGCTCCGAATGTAGTCGAGTGATCGACTGTCAAAACTGCATTTGCAGGGCAATCCCTGCAATTCACCAGCAAAGGGAGAGGCATACCAAACATCTCCATAATTAGGACACGAAAATCTGGAGATGACGAGTGCTTCAAATCTCGCAGTCGAACCCCTTCTATGTCGACATCCTCGCCACCATCCTCGTCGATGATGCAAAAGTTGCCATGCTTTATGTACGGCAAACTTCCTACATACTCGAAATCCATACACATTGCAGTTCGGAGCTGAATCTTGATAGACCCTTTCTTCTTCATAGCCATCTTCAGTGCCTGCGAACATGGGTGGATGGTTGGTCAGCTCATGCTTTCGCAGCCAGCACAATCTTCGCAATCAATTACTGGATAATGCTTTCGCAGGTGGAGCCATAGAGCTAGCAAGCCAGCGCAATCCAAACGCGAACTTCGCAAATACTAGCAGCAATGAAAGTAACCATGACTAGATCTCGATGACTGCTACTATTGAACTCACCCTCGGAATTAGCTTTCGGAGTTCGTTGGATGCTCCCTAACACACTGAGTTCACCCTCGGAATTAGCTTTCGGATTTCGCTGGATACTCCCTAACACACTGAGTTCGTGAGCGAAGAATTGGAGTCGGTACTTGGTTAAGATTGACATGGCTGGGTGTGGCTTGGCCTGGGTGCGTCAAGTAGGGTTCGTATTTTTCGAGGCGCATGGGGACATGTGTCGGATATGACTTCTTTACACTCGTGGTTCGAGGCGCATGGGGACACGTGTCGTCTCAAGCAGACTTCTGCTTGACAACTATGTCGGGAGTATGAAAGATGAATCGCGGGACCCACGGAGTGGGGCAGGGGAATTCATTTGCGGACTCGTGTGAAGCTTCGAGGCGCGCGAAAACACCTTGGATTACGCCTTGAGGGATAGGGATGCTGATCGAGAGTTGGGACGCGCGTCATCATGCGGCTTTAGTCGACGACAAGGGTTTCGTGTGCGCCTCAAAAAACGAGTGTAAGAAACGCAAAATCCGTACAGATTACAGCCGTACAATGGCTACACTTAATACTTTTAAGGGGGCCTTGGCCACGCCTAAGTACAGTCCATCGAAGCTCGAAGACAACTCTTGCAAGCCCCCAAGTGCTTCTTCAGATCAGCAAAAGCAAGCTAGCGTGTCGGAATCAAGTCGGAATCAAGGCCGCCTTATGATCGAATTCCGTGGTGAGCGCAAGCAAATGCCGCGTCTACGAGGTTGGTTGAGGCCGGGAGCCGATGGGCTTTGGTGCAACATATTTAGTATCGAGCCAAGACTTCGCTTCAAGTACGTGGGCCATGTTACATTCGATGACGATATGTGGGAGTGCAACGCAGTATGGTTGCATTGCCTACATTTACCCAACGGATCAATTTATACAGCGTCGGTCTTTGAGATGCTGAAGGAGGCAGTCAACATTTTGTCACACACACCCGGTGCTGCAAGGTACACACTCCTCGACTCGCATGATGATGCGCACCGTTTGGGAGGAGCGCACCTAATTCTCACAAGGGGTTGGTCATTCGTTTTCTACGCCATGACCGGGAGCAGGTTAGGGGGCAAGGTCTTACTGGCCGTAGCAAGGCCAAAGTAAGTAGTTACAAGTTTATATTGTACCTCCGCTCCGGCAATCAATGTAATGTAATGTTACGTAATTGGAAGTTGAAACGCTATCTTGCGCTTATTCTGGACAACAAGTGGAAAGCTATACTTTATAAACAATCAATCAATATGATTGACAAGTGTTTTTCTCTACTAATACCTATCTGCATCGCTACCTTCGCTTTTATTTACATAGCTCGACTGAAGATTGAGCTTGAGACTGAGCGCGCTCGAAATAAGGCAGATGCTGCTCGACTGAAGATTGAGCTTGAGCTTGAGACTGAGCACTCTCTAAAGAAGGCAGATGCTTCTCGAGTGAATAGTCTGGAGATTGAGCTTGAGACTGAGCGCGCTCGAAATAAGGCATATGTTGCTAGACTGAAGATTGAGACTGAGCGCGTAGAAGCACTTGAGAAGCAACTGAGGTACGAACTGTCAAGCATGACTGCCGAGCAATGGAATTCCCTGAACGATCATGACAGGCGTCTCAATGAGGATCTTTGCAAACAATACGGAATCCCCTTCCCCAACATTCAGGAGTCATGCCTCGATTCCGCGATTCATCTTTCATGAGCGCATGGGGACACGTGTCGTCTCAAGCAGACGTCTGCTTAACAAACTATTTCGGGTGCATGAAAGAGGAATCGCGGGACCCACGGAGTGGAGCAGGGGAATTCAGCTGCGGACTCGCGGAAACACGTGTCGTAGGATCTGACTTGTCCATCGGAGGAGGACACACGCAAACGGCGGAACACTGTCGAATGTATCGGAGGACACACGCAAACGGCGGAACACTGTCGAATGGCACACGCAGGACCCTCATTGACACACGCAAACGGCGGAACACATGTAGACGACTCATCTTCATCGTCCATCACTCAATCACTCACTCACTCAGATTAAAGGGACCGGCGCTTTGCGTACACAGGCATGCCCAATCCTTGTGTATTGCTGGAGGTACGATCGCCGGGCATCATAAAAGACCCTCCTCGCCCCGAGACTGCATATTTTTCTTTTCTTCTCCTTATCATCCTCTTCCCTAGCGCGTCATTCGCACACCACCCTCCTCTTTCCTTTCTTCCATCTACAAATAACGCAAAATACATACACACACGAATATCTATCCCTCTCTCTCTCTCTCTCTTTCTCTCTCTCTCTCTTTCTCTCTCTCTCTCTCTCTCTTTCCACACGCCACACAGACGGATGTGTAAAGCCTTCTTTTGAGATTGGAGTCATTGCCACATCCACGTATGCGCGAAGTAAAGAGTCTTCATCGACGCGATGCCGACACAACCTTGTCAGCCCATTTCAAACCCAGTCCGCCAACTAGGAAGGGCACTGGACATGGACAGTCTCGACACATCCAAGTTTCTTGATCGCCTCCACTGCCGGAATGTCAGCCGTCTCAATGCACTGCGGACGTCATCGGCAACTTCCGGCGATCCACGCGTCTTGGAGTATAACGCATTGCACCACCTAATTAAACAAAAACACCACACATCCCCATCGTCACGTTTGTTCCTCGTCGCTGTGGAGTACGTCTTCGATGACGGCTGCTTCAAGCGCGCCAACGGGGACGCCCTTGTATTCTCACATGCTATCAACACACTTTTCGTCGTGGAGACGAAAATCCTCAAAGCCCCTGCCAAAACTGGAAATGCCAAGCTGTTGAAAGCCATACAGCAGGCCACTATGTGCGCGAGTAGACTTTCGTCCTGGATACCGCATCTCATCAACATTGACATGAAAGACGGAACAACACTTGGATTTGTAACAATTCGTCGTATGATCGTGACAGCTGTGGATCGCGGTGGACGCGTCTTCAGTCAAGATATCCGCAGCCAGGAAATTGACTAACTTAGTTAACTTAATTAACTCAGGTAACTTGATTAACTGAAGGTGGAACTTTGGCAAAACATTGGAGGTACCGAGATTCGAACCCGGATCTTATATATCGCTCAGTGGGCAACATGATCAAGGAATGAAGAAAATTGGCTTAACCTCACGCACTACCACTGAGCTACAACCCCGTTGAAAAATTAGCAACTAAACTATTGTTTTAATAAAAACGAATGTAAACAATTTTGATCCATATAGGTCTCGGCATTGTTTTGCTGAGTATGTAACGTTCCCCCTCTCCCCCAGATGGATGTAACGTTCCCTCTCTCTCTACAGTAGCAGCATTGTTTTGCTGTGTGTGTAACGTTATCCTCTCTCTACAGAAACAAACCTCAAGCAGAAGTCTGCTTGACAACTATTTCGGGATTATGAAAGGGGAATCGCGGGACCCACGGAGTGGGGCAGTGGAATTCAGCTGATGACTCGCGGAAACACGTGTAGGATCTGACCTTCTTACACGCGCGCTTTGAGGCGCATGGGGAACACGTGTAGTCTCAAGCAGACGTCTGCTTGACCCACGGGGTGAATTGTGAAATTGTAAAAGTGGTACCCAAAGTCACACTTCTAAAACACGCTTTGCTATCTCTGCTTGGAGGTCAATCACGGAATTGAATGCGGACTCGTGTGCAGGATCTGACATGTTTTATGGTGTAAACAGGATCAGAGTAAGCAAAATGTAGATGTATCAGACCAAAGGGTTATCCACACGAATCACCATTTCAACCACGCAATTGGATTATCCGACTGAACAAGGTTGAAACGATGCCGACGGACGCAACAAAACAACCCAAGGCCAACTTAGCGCCATGCCCACCCATCATGGGGCTGGGAGCAAACTGGCACAGGGGCGCAGGCGCAAAGGCGAGCATGCAGGCAGATGCGACGATCATGCACGCACGCGCGCAGATGCAGCTGCAGGACCCGTTCAGTGGATGGAGACAGTTCGGATGCTACAAGGAATGGACAGACGCAAACGAGGCGCTGCAAAGACTCAAGGGACACGCGAGACACGCGTTCGAGATCATACCGTTCGGAAAGCCATGCAAGCCGTACCTTGACATCGACGGTCCGCCACTTCCGAACGACCAGGTGCCCTTCCCAGACGTCGCCGCGTTGGTCTCACACACAGAGGACGCAATCAAGATGATCTTCAGCAACGACTACGGAATCCAGATCGACGTCGACAACGACCTCATATGGCTCGTCAGCCCAAACGCCAAGAAGCTCAGCCTGCACCTCATCATCGACACGAAGAGAGAAGGAACGCCGCTCCACGTGTACAGCAGGAACCACCAGTCAGACACCACAGGCGCAGCACACCTCGCCATGAGACTGCAGCAGCTAGACCCAAACGGAGTCGGGAAGCTCGTAGACATAGGCGTGTACACAAGGGACAGGGAGATGCGCATGCTAGGGTCGTGCAAGTTCAACAAGGACGCGGACTTGGTCCTCGTCCCGCTAAAGCAGCACCACAAGGATGACCCAGACACAGCACTCAGGACAGTCATCTCAAACGTGCCAGAGGATGCCGCAGTCATACAGGTGCCAGAGCACATACCGAGATACGTCAAGAAGAACGGGATCGCATGACCAGCACGACCGCGCACGCAAACAGTCGCAGACGCAGTCAGAGCGGCGGGAACCATCATCGCAAAGGCCGTAGAGAAGGAACCGCACGTCCGACGCGCCGACATAATCGTGCGCATGCTCGACCTACTCAGACGAGACATGCACCCGTCAGCATTCCACGACAGACGACCCGCAGAGGACGCATTCGATCGAGCCGTAGGCGTCAGGTTCAACTACAGTGACAGGAGTGAACCGTGCTACACAGGAAACATACACAACGGAGAGCAGAACATGCGATGCTTCGTAGACACAGCAGGAAACTGCCTCGTAAAGTGCTCATCCGCCACCTGCGACAACCACGCGCCCGCGTGCATCGGAAGACTCGCGGAACCAGCAGGCGATGCGTGGGACGCGGGAGCCGTGCACGTCAACAGTAGGTACATATACATCGACGCATGCCTAGAGATGCAGCAGGCGGTCGACGTGTGGTTAGACACGGAGCGCAAGGACGTCAACACGCTCTCAGTGCGCAGCCCGATGGGGTCAGGAAAGTCCACCATGCTAGACGCACTCCTAGAACGCGTGGGAGAGGACAAGACCGTGCTCGTCGTCACATACCGACAGTCGCTCGCGCTAGAGCACAAGAGAAAACTGGCGCGCAAGGGATTTGTATCATACCTAGACGCCGACGTCACCCCACAGGACCTCAGGCGAAGGGACAAGACACCGCGCGTCATCTGCCAGATCGAGTCGCTACACAGGCTCGCAGAGCACACGTGCATGCAATACCTCACATCGGGCTTTGACATAGTTGTGCTCGACGAGGTGGAGTCGCTGCTGAGACACTTCATGTCGCCAACCGTCGTCAACCCATTTGCTGAGATACAGGGGCTGGCGGACACGCTCAACGCGACGACAACCGGCGTCGTCACAATGGACGCGACATGGGGCAGCGTCACGAAAGAATTCCTCAAGCAGGCCGGCTCGTCGTCAACGACTACCGGAGCACAGAGAACGCGCGCACATTCGCCATATCGAAGGACGAGGTGACATGGAGCGCGCAGATCCGAGACGACATCATCGCCGGCAGGAACGTCGTCGTCGTCTCGCTCAGCCAGGAGCGCGCGATGCAGGTGCACAAGGCCGCACTTGACACATTCGACGACTCGAAGGACGCGGCCAGACTCTGCCTGCTGCACACGTCCAAGACAGCAGACGCAGTCAAGGCGAAGCTCATAGACGTAGACGCACTCTGGAGCAGCAAACGGATCGTCGTGTACACGCCGACCATATCGGCGGGGATCGATTTCAGCACTCAGCACTTTGACAGGATGTACCTATACCTGTGCCCCGGGTCCGCGGCGCCGATGGGTGCGTTGCAGATGACCGGACGAGTGCGTCACCTGGTAGACACCGACGTCAGGACGCTCGTAGCCAAGAACATGCGAGTGGCACGCGATGCAACCCGACAACACTTGACGCACGTCGACCTCTACCAGTGGCTCAGGTGAGAGTAGAGAGGTGGCGGGTAAAGTCACAATTCTAAAACACTCTTTGCTATATAATTAAGTATGACTTTACCCACCACTGCTTAAAAACTGACGCAGGTGGATGGAAGGTTTCGCAACCTGCTTAGAGGTCAAGCACGTACCGCGTGATAGAGAGGTGGCGGGTAAAGTCACAATTCTAAAACACTCTTTGCTATATAATTAAGTATGACTTTACCCACCACTGCTTAAAAACTGACGCAGGTGGATGGAAGGTTTCGCAACCTGCTTAGAGGTCAAGCACGTACCGCGTGATAGAGAGGTGGCGGGTAAAGTCACAATTCTAAAACACTCTTTGCTATATAATTAAGTATGATTTTACCCACCACTGCTTAAAAACTGACGCAGGTGGATGGAAGGTTTCGCAACCTGCTTAGAGGTCAAGCACGTACCGCGTGATAGAGAGGTGGCGGGTAAAGTCACAATTCTAAAACACTCTCTGCTATATAATTAAGTATGACTTTACCCACCACTGCTTAAAAACTGACGCAGGTGGATGGAAGGTTTCGCAACCTGCTTAGAGGTCAAGCACGTACCCGCGATTGACGGTGGAGATGACCACACACTGCAAGAGCTCTCGGGTGGCGCTCTCGCCCCGTTGTTTGCGACCGTGGCTCCACCGACACTGAAGATGACTGTCGAAAGCTACTTTCTAGCTGAGATATACAACGCCAGCTTCGACTACGTGTCCTGCTTCGCCAACCTTCTGGAGCATGCAGGTCACCGAGTGGACCTCGGCACAAGCTACGCTGCGGTCAGTGCCGCCCGCGTGCACGCGCCGGCTGAGGGCGACGTGGAGGCGACGAGCGAGTTCCTGTTGCGCGTCCTCAAGGCTCAGGAGCAGCTGGATGCGCTCACCGGAGCTGTCCCTGTCGCCGTCGCTGCCCCTGACAATGTCCCTGTCGCTGCCCCTGTCCCTGTCGCCGCCACAGACATCCTCAGCGATGTGCCCAGTGCCATGCGGCGCAAGGATCTCATGTATGCTATCGAGCAGCGGGTGATGGCCAACGACGCGAGCGAGGACGACAAGTTCCTTCTGTACCTGAGCCGCTACTGCTCTGCATGGGGCATCGACCGCGTCGACAAGGAGTTCCTGCTGGAGAACAAGCCTGGTGCTGTCGGTTCTCCGAAGGCGCGGCTCCTGTCGCGCCTGCTGTGCCCGATCCTGCGCCCGGTGCGCGGCGCCGACGTGCACACGACTGAGCACTCAGGTTTGCTGAAGATCGTGTTGATCGAGGAGACACTCGCTGCTCTGGGGTTTTTGTCCCCGTTCGACACTACGACCGTCATCCCGAACCTGATGACGGCATTCGACACCAAACTGAAGGGAACACAGATGTTCAGCGACTACGCAAACACCGCTCGGCTGTTCAGCCAGGCCTCGTGCGGTGTTCGCGACGGGTGGGACCTGCGCAAGGTGTCCAAGGCGGTTAAGATGATCTTGAACGCCGTGGGTCTGGATATGGTGAGCGTGACGAAGCGGGTGCAGGTCAAGGGCAAGAGAACTCAGGAGGAGAGGAACTACCGCCTGTGCCCTGAGAGTGTCTGCCGTATAATGGGCGTTCCTGCTTCCGAACGGATTTTTTATTTTACTGAAATCTTACGATAAATATTGTAAGATCGTTTTCGCAAATTAATTGATTTTGCTTTTTTGGTGTATTTTACGAAAATATCTTACAATTTATTTTGTAAGATCGTTTTCGCAAATTAATTGATTTTGCTTTTTTGGTGTATTTTACGAAAATATCTTACAATTTATTTTGTAAGATTGTTTTGTTGTATTCCGGAGAAAGAGACTATTCCCTTCAATTTCAATTGTAACATTGATTTGCTCGTTTGGAGAGAGAGAAAGTTCCTTCGAAGTATTCCAATACAAAATCAATTGTAGAGGACAGTCAAGAGGAAGGTGAAAGCTGTTTACAAAGTCTTGAACGCATTGCTCATAATTATTTATCTCACAACTCACAACTCAACAGTTCGAAAGTACAACTTAGTACTTATGACTCCGAAATCTGTACTTATGTGTACCTCACTTATGTATAACTCACAACTCAGAACTTATATGTACCTTATACAAGTCAGAACTAATAACTCCTAACTCAGGACTTATTATTCATAATTTCATACCTCATAGCCTCATTATGTACATAACACAAATTTATATCCTTAAATCTGCAAACTGCCATCCTAGAATCCTGAAATCACTCAAAATGTGTGTTGGATAAGGCAAACTAGTACACTCGTGCAAACTTGTGCACGGTGCTAATGTTGCACTGCTGCCAACAAGTCCATTGGTGATAACTTCTGCACTTGGTGCTGACAGGTCATGTGCTAACTGACGCCATGGTGCTACCTGACACAATACTGTCTACTCTAGATTGGCTGTGGGAACAGGCTATCACGTTGTAGAAAGAGGGCCAATGCTAACTTGTTGGGTAACAACAGCGCCTGTACAATCGCTGCACTAGAATCTCCTCCTCCATGCCCCCATCCCCATCTTCCTCCTCCTCCATCTCCTCCTCCTTAGCAATGTCTACATTGTCTCCATCCGATTGCACAGCCTCTGCCTTGGTGTCCTTCTCAATGGATAGGCAGCTTGACCCCTTTGCATGACTCCTTGCTGTGCATTGATTGCCATGCCCAGCACCTTCCCTGGCAGCTTGACCCCTTTGCATGACCTGGCAGCTTGACCCCTTTGCATGACCCCTTGATGTGCATTGATTGACCCCCCTTGCCGGGCCCCCCCTTGCTGCGCATGCATGAAAGACTGTTTTGATAAGTCGGAAAGGCTTTGCTTCATGCCTTGCGCTTTCACCTCTTTTCATGCCTTGCGCTTTCACCTCCTTTCATGCCTTGCGCAAATTGCCTTTCGCATCCTGCATTGCTTTGCTGCGCATCTGCATTAGCACCGGGTGGCCCTGCATGGTCCCGAGTTGCACCTAATTCTCGCACCCTTTGCGCAATGCATTTCACTGCTATGGGAATTCACTTCAGCTCTGTTCTCATGATCTGCTGCTTTGCCTTTCGCATTCTGCATCGCCTTGCTGCGCATCTGCATTAGCACCCGGTGGTTGTGAATAACCCCCGAGTTGCTTCTAATTCTCGCACCCTTTGCGCAATGCATTTCACTGTCACTGTCTTGCCTAGCACCTTCTCTGGTGGATGCTGGGCAGATAGCCAGGAGCACTGGCGCTCGGAGCACTGGATAGGTCTGCCTACCTGCATGGCGGTTACCCGCCTGCACCTGCCAGACCAGACCAGGACACGCGCCGGGCCAGCACCTGCGCCGGAGTACTGGCGAACAGCTCTGCACCCGCCTGCACCTTCCTGAGGCCTGCCTACCTACCTGCATGATGGTTACCCGCCTGCACCTGCGTCAGAGTACTGGCGGACAGTACTGCATACCCATATGGCATGCATCCTTAGCTACCGTTCCAAGATTTCCATAGCGTCTGGTTTGGTTATGAATTGCATTGTAGTGGTAGACTGCAATTGTAGCCCAGACTTAGCTGCCTTGTGCCTGTGTTGACCAAGTTCCTGCTTGCCAACAGGTTGCCTTGTTTATTGGTTAATCTTTGCCGGGAGTGTGATTGGGTGTTTATGTTGTGATTGGTACTTTACATGACACTGACATATGGATCATGTACACCTGCAGTTCTTCTATTTTACTGTGTTCTTGCCCACCTCGGCCACCTACCTATTTAATAGGTTGTTTTAGTGGCCCAGTAATGCAATAGGTAAAGCAAAGATGTGTAGTTGAGGCCTGCTTGACTTGCATAGCATGACTGATGAAATGTCATAGCCCAGAAGAATTTAGCCCTTTTGCCTGTTCCGTCTAGGCATTCGGTGGATCAAGTTTTCTTTGACTGGTTTTAGGATTGATTTTTTTATGATCGGGAGGACTGTGTGTATTCCGAGTTTGGTTTTCTCAATCATTCGCTCGTTGGGTTTGACAATGCTCCCGATTATGATCGGGAGGACTGTGGGTATTCTGAGTTTGGTTTTTCTCAATCATTCGTTCGTTGGGTTTGACAATGCTCCCGATTATGATCGGGAGGACTATGGGTATGCCGAGTACAAAAAAAAAAAAAAAAAAAATGCTGAGTACATGTTTTCTGAATCATTTGCTCGTTGGGTTTGTCAGTGCTCCCGATTATGATTGGGAGGACTGTGTGTATTCCGAGTTTGGATTTCTCAATCATTCGCTCGTTGGGTTTGTCAATGCTCCCGATTATGTTCGGGAGGACTGTGTGTATTCCGAATTTGGTTTTCTCAATCATTCGCTCGTTTAGTTTGTCAATGCTCCCGATTATGATCGGGAGGACTATGTGTATTCCGAATTTGGTTTTTCTTAATCATTCGCTCGTTGGGTTTGACAATGCTCCCGATTATGATCGGGAGGACTATGGGTATTCTGAGTTTGGTTTTTCTCAATCATTCGTTCGTTGGGTTTGACAATGCTCCCGATTATGATCGGGAGAACTGTGGGTACTCTGAGTTTAGTTTTTCTCAATCATTCGTTCGTTGGGTTTGACAATGCTCCCGATTATGATCGGGAGGACTATGGGTATGCCGAGTACAAAAAAAAAAAAAAAAAATGCCGAGTACATGTTTTCTGAATCATTTGCTCGTTGTGTTTGTCAGTGCTCCCGATTATGATCGGGAGGACTCTGTGTATTCCGAATTAGGTTTCTCAATCATTCGCTCGTTGGGTTTGACAATGCTCCCGATTATGATCGGGAGGACTATGGGTATGCCGAGTACAAAAAAAAAAAAAAAAAAAAAAATGCTTAGTACATGTTTTCTGAATCATTCGCTCGTTGGGTTTGTCAGTGCTCCCGATTATGATCGGGAGGACTGTGTGTATTCCGAATTAGGTTTTCTCAATCATTCGCTCGTTGGGTTTGACAATGCTCCCGATTATGATCGGGAGGACTATGGGTATGCCGAGTACATGTTTTCTGAATCATTCGCTCGTTGGGTTTGTCAGTGTTCCCGATTATGATCGGGAGGACTGTGTGTATTCCGAGTTTTGTTATCTCAATCATTCGCTCGTTGGGTTTGTCAATGCTCCCGATTATAATCGGGAGGACTGTGTGTATTCCGAATTTGGTTTTTCTCAATCATTCGCTCGTTGGGTTTGACAATGCTTCCGATTATGATCGGGAGGACTATGGGTATTCTGAGTTTGGTTTTTCTCTAAATCTGAATCTGATTTTGAATCTGAATCTGAATCTGAATCATTTGCTTTACCAACCTATTTGTTTTCCGCAGGGTCTACAATGACAGTACCGTGGAAGTAAAACTCCAATCGGACGGGAAGGATTTGGGATGCGGCGTCATGGACGAATGGACCAAGGAGCGCCAAGTGCCAATGAACATCGAAGTCGTTGTTGGTGGACCAGACTTCTATGTTACGGCTACGCACGCTCACTGGTTGAGGTTTCGCGGCGAATGCAGGCATATGTGCGGAGCAGATGCATTCTGGTCGACACTCACCCTTGCGGAAGTCAAGACAGCCCAGTTGCTTGAAGTCACTAGCATTCGGAGGCCCATGTCAGGAGCTGGGCTATAAGGAGATAACAATTTGAATACGATGACCTTACAAATTTGTCGGCGATCTCTTCGTTGATTGTAGGAAGCTGACCTCGTCGCGCCTTTCCTTACTTTTTGCGGAGGCTGTAGGAAATGTTAAGAGTGCAGAAGTTACGCAATATCCTATCAAAATTGAAAGCGGCAAGTGCGGTCAGCACACAATGGTTGTTTCGAACGGTGTACATCCCACCGCGTACGTAACATTCGAAATGTACCTGTCAGATTTGAAAATTTAACCTGAGCCACGGTGCAGCAGTACAGTCCGTTCGATTGCTCTCTTACCGGCGTCAGGTGAAGGCCCTTTTGGTGTACATCGAGGTGACGTCCTCCTGTCGCTAGGACCAAACTCCTCGAAATCGCTCCCGAGCTTTCCTTCGCATGTCTCAACCCACGCCCTATTTTCCTCAAGCTCTTTGTCGGCGTTAAATTCGCCCTCGCCGACCCTGACAGGCTTGCTGCGCATTGACAACCACCAACCCAAGAGCCTGAATGTGAACTGGTATCCATGATAGGGCTCCTAACATGGGCCTCCGAATGCTAGTGACTTCAAGCAACTGGGCTGTCTTGACTTCCGCAAGGGTGAGTGTCGACCAGAATGCATCTGCTCCGCACATATGCCTGCATTCGCCGCGAAACCTCAACCAGTGAGCGTGCGTAGCCGTAACATAGAAGTCTGGTCCACCAACAACGACTTCGATGTTCATTGGCACTTGGCGCTCCTTGGTCCATTCGTCCATGACGCCGCATCCCAAATCCTTCCCGTCCGATTGGAGTTTTACTTCCACGGTACTGTCATTGTAGACCCTGCGGAAAACAAATAGGTTGGTAAAGCAAATGATTCAGATTCAGATTCAGATTCAAAATCAGATTCAGATTTAGAGAAAAACCAAACTCAGAATACCCATAGTCCTCCCGATCATAATCGGGAGCATTGTCAAACCCAACGAGCGAATGATTGAGAAAACCAAATTCGGAATACACACAGTCCTCCCGATCATAATCGGGAGCACTGACAAACCAATGGAGCGAATGGTTCAGAGAACATGTGCTCGTTTTTTTTTTTTTTTTTTTTTTTTTGTACTCGGCATACCGATAGTCCTCCCGATCATAATCGGGAGCATTGTCAAACCCAACGAACGAATGATTGAGAAAAACCAAACTCAGAATACCCACAGTCCTCCCGATCATAATCGGGAGCATTGACAAACCTAACGAGCGAATGATTGAGAAAACCAAATTCGGAATACACAGAGTCCTCCCGATCATAATCGGGAGCATTGTCAAACCCAATGAGCGAATGATTGAGAAAACCAAATTCGGAAGACACCGTCCTCCCGATCATAATTGGGAGCACTGACAAACACAACGAGCAAATGATTCAGAAAACATGTACTCGGCATTTTTTTTCTTTTTCTTTTTGTACTCGGCGTACCCATAGTCCTCCCGATCATAATCGGGAGCATTGTCAAACCCAACGAACGAATGATTGAGAAAAACCAAACTCAGAATACCCACAGTCCTCCCGATCATAATCGGGAGCATTGTCAAACCCAACGAGCGAATGATTGAGAAAACCAAATTCGAATACACATAGTCCTCCCGATCATAATCGGGAGCATTGTCAAACCCAACGAGCGAGTGATTGAGAAAACCAAATTCAGAATACACACAGTCCTCCCGATCATATTCGGGAGCACTGACAAACTCAACGAGCAAATGATTCAGAAAACATGTACTCGGCATTTTTTTTTTTTTTTTTTTGTACTCGGCATACCCATAGTCCTCCCGATCATAATCGGGAGCATTGTCAAACCCAACGATCGAATGATTGAGAAAAACCAAACTCAGAATACCCACAGTCCTCATGATCATAATCGGGAGCATTGACAAACCCAACGAGCGAATGATTGAGAAAACCAAATTCGGAATACACATAGTCCTCCCGATCATAATCGGGAGCATTGTCAAACCCAACGAGCGAATGATTGAGAAAACCAAATTCGGAATACACACAGTCCTCCCGATCATAATCGGGAGCACTGACAAACCTAACGAGCGAATGATTCAGAAAACATGTACTCGGCATTTTTTTTTTTTTTGTACTTGGCATACCCAAAGTCCTCCCTATCATAATCGGGAGCATTGTCAAACCCAACTTACGAATGATTGAGAAAAACCAAACTCAGAATACCCACAGTCCTCCTGATCATAATCGGGAGCATTGACAAACCCAACGACCCTATTCGCTTGAAGTCACCTACTACACTGCTAGCTGCCAGGCAGATGTCTGGTCACCAGCTGCTAGAGTGGGTGTCGGACTTAAGCCCGGCACCGTTATTGATACAGCTATAGGCTGTATCATAACATTCCCCCCAATCCCTGGTATTCTGGTACCCGGAATTCCTGGGATTCCACAACCCAAGTCATAAGGAGTAAGCCAGACAAATATTCCCGTGGAGAAGAAATGTAGGGGGAAAGCAATCCTAAAACCAGTCAAGGCGTAGGTATGACATCCGTGAAAAACTGTCAGAACAATATCCGAAGCTCTTCTTGCACGCATCCGCTGATGCAATGGACAACAAGAAGACTAATCTTCCTCAGTCACGCCACTTCTCACTTACAAAGAAGACCGCAAGAGGTGAACTTCTAAAGACACGCATCATGGGTGAGTACAAATACAGCGCATGTAGGACATGTCCTCCCGATCATAATCGGGAGCATACACAGTATTTAAAACTTGAAATGATTACTTAACAAAATAATGCTAATATTCTGACTTCATGTTTCCTTCTATGTTAACTCAGGATTATTCTCCCAGGGAAGAGGCTTCATTGGTTATTGGGCTTTGCCATTCTACTCGCAGTCCATCAATCTGACTATATCATGCTTCCAACATTTCTTCAACCGGGTCCTTGAAGAAGAGGGGCAGCTTCCACCGTATTGCTTCTTGCAAATGGACAACGCGGCAAAGGACAACAAGAACGCTTTCATGTTCGCATACTTGTCCTTGTTGGTTGAGATGAACTGGTTTGAGGAAGTGTACGTCCATTTCCTCCCTCCCGGACACACACATAGCAATCTTGACCAAAAGTACTCTGTGATCTCGCAAGGGTTAAAGAACATGGAAGTGTACACCCTGGACCATCTGATGGGCATTGTTGGTAACTTATTCAAGAGAATGGGCCCTTACACAAGGCAAGACGTCGTGACCTCTATAGGGGACTTCTCCGCTGTCCTCCTAGACAACGTTTACAAGTTGTTCGGTCATGGCACTAGCACCGTCAAAGGAGTTAATCGCCGTTTACACGCATTCAAGATAACGAAAGGTCCTAACGGGAGGGTCTGTAAGAATACTTGATATACTGATATTTACAAATTAAATGCTACCGTGCGTGTATGTACTGTCTGCACAATGCTCCCGATTATGCTCGGGAGGAATATGGGTGTGCCATGTCCTCATTGATTTACATGTACAGTCTTCAATAGAAATTAAATGATACAAAGGAAGTTGTACCTAGGACCTAGGATGTATTATCCAAGGGATGCTCCCGAGTATAGTCGGGAGGAATATGGGTGTCCTAAATGATTCACTAATATACAATACATGTTTGCACACCAACAATTGCAGGGGTCTATTACAAGGAGTATAACGAGTCAGGATCTTGGAGAGGACAGTGGGACAATGATGCTGAACCTATTTACGTCCTCCAAGGCTTCCCACTGGTGGACACCATAACAGTATTTAAGGAAGCCCCCAAGATCAAGATTGAAGAGCTCGAGAATATCGAGGCAAACTGGGCGGCTGTTTGGAAGACTATTCATAAAAAGAAGCCCGGAGGTGACGTCCTTGCAGGCCACATGGCCGATGGTCC
Organism: Chlamydomonas sp. ICE-L; assembly: GCA_013435795.1. Classification (NCBI taxonomy): domain Eukaryota; kingdom Viridiplantae; phylum Chlorophyta; class Chlorophyceae; order Chlamydomonadales; family Chlamydomonadaceae; genus Chlamydomonas; species Chlamydomonas sp. ICE-L. Next base: position 11,822 of record JACBWV010000214.1, on the reverse strand, counting down.
TGTACAAACCGCCGGTGACGACCGTACAGAACCCGTAGCTGATGTCCGTGTACGACACGCAGCGGAGGACCTTCTAGAACCAGCAGCCGATGACCAGCAGCCGATGGATGAACCAGCAGCCGATGGCCCATCCCATGCCCAGTCCTTCAAACATATTGCCGAGAAGCTTCGTGAAACTTGGGAAGCCAGCAATAAGTGGTGGACTGATTTCTTCAACGTTGAGAAGAGTTATTGGAGCACTCAACCAGATGATGCTGTGACTGGGGAATACCCGAAAGACCAACATTTTGTCGACTTCCCATCGGAGTTGTTAGCAACCAGTCGTGTTCTGACACAGTCTGAGAAATCAATGGCCAAGCGCTTGATAGCAGCATTGGATGACTTGTCCATGGATGTGTCAGACCTTTTACCTGCAAGTAACGAGATTGCCAAGGCTATGAAGGTCGCACACACTTTGGAGACTAATATGGAAAGGCCAGAGGAGGAGGATGTGTTGTACTTATATTCTTCACAAGGGACGAAGCCGGATAGAAGAATAGCCTACGAGCCCACTACTGAGTTGGTTGTTGGTCATGTCGCTGTGGTCAAGGTACAAATGGATGACTCTAGCGGATTGAGAGGATGGGACGTGGTGGAGGTCAAATCACTACCAGTGAATGGAGAAGTGGAATGTGTGTATTTAAAGCCCTTGTACTCTGGGGCTCAGAAGTTGGTGTACACTGAAACACAATACCCAACTTGGCCAGAAGATTGGATGGACCACAAGCTTGTGCCTATTACCGTAGGGGTTAGGAGAAAAGCAACATGGACAGGCGATATTCCCATTGACGCATTTCAATTTAGCTGCGAACCCACCAAGGGTATGAAGATCCAGAGAAAGTACCACACAAGCATGCTCCTAGCTTGTCGATCCATTGAGAAGGACACCAGGGCAGAGGCTGTGCAATCGGATGGAGACAATGCAGACATTGCTGAGGAGGAGGAGATGGAGGAGGAGGAAGATGGGGATGGGGACATGGAGGAGGAGAAGGAGGAGGAAGAGGAGGACGAGGAGGGGGGGGAGGAGTAGGAGTAAGATGTTTGACACATAGCCGTTTTTTACTAAATTAGAAAAATTAAATGAATTATACTTACATTTTTATTGTAGATGTAAAAGTGAATTCTGCCTGCCGACTTATAACCGTCCGCTTTCCCTTTATTTCTTACAATTATAATTGTAAGACACGAATTGATGTTAACACCTTTTGTTACAAAATATGGCATTTCAACGTTGTAACATTCGCAATCTGTACGTTTCTCCGTCTTTCAAGCTCATTTCAAGCATATTTTGTCAAAATTGACTACAATCTTACGATTTTTATCGTAAGATTGCATTTGGAAAGCATCAAAAGACCCCCAAAAGGTGATTGTAAGATTGGAAATCCGTTCGGAAGCAGGAACGCCCATTGTATGCTCGAGCTCGTGAAACTTCGTCTTCTGCGCACTGACCTCACGCCGCTCAACACGCACGCCGCCGCTGCCCTTTCTGGCCACGAGCTGTCCATGTACAGCCACCTGGTTGACGTCGCGTCTCCTGTCGCGTACGTCTTCGAGCCTGACGACGACGAGCCGTCAGGCCTATAATAATGGTGTAAATGCGCGCATTGGGATAGCATATGAGCAGCTCGACAGCGATCATGGCGCACATGACAACCAATGTCGTGTACGCGTTGGTTGAGCACAAGTTCATTCAGAAGGATGAGATCGTCGTCAAGGTGGGCAGGACGTCGAAGCCCGTTGTTCAGCGACTTTCTCAGTACCCGAAGAACTCAAAGATGATATTCGCAATCCACGTACTTAATCCGCGTGCTTGTGTGGAGGCTGAGACTGTCCTGCTCCGGTACCTTCGCGGAGACCCTCGAGTCAAGCCCCGTCGCGACGTTGGGTACGAGTACTACCAACTTGACGCGGGTGATGCAGGTGTCGTCTTTCGGGAGATGGCCGTTGTCGTCTTCCAGTACGTGTGGACAGGTGGCGTCGACAGCCTTGATTGCGGCACCGAGGACGTGCCACCCGCCCCCCCCATCTTTGCCGTTGTTGAGCGAGAGAAGGAGCGAGAGAAGGAGCAAGAGAAGGAGCGAGAGAAGGAGCGAGAGAAGACGGTCTCTCGACTGGTCGCCAAGATATTCGAGAACGTCTTGAGGCGCAATACCCTACGTTCCGTGGAGGTACTTGTATCTCTTCTGTGCCCTGAGCTGCAGCGCCCCTTTCGTGGCGTGCCGTTGCACCACGATCTTCTGAAGATCGTGTTGATAGAGGAGACACTCTCTGGTCTGGGGTTTTCGTCCCCGTTCGACACTACGACCGTCATCCCGAACCTGATGACGGTGTTCGACGCCAAGCTCAAGGGAACACAGATGTTCCGCGACTACGCAAACACCGCTAGGCTGTTCCGCCAGGCCTCGTGCGGCGTTCGCGACGGGTGGGACCTGTGCAAGGTGTCCAAGTCTGTGAAGATGATCTTGAACGCCGTGGGTCTGGATATGGTGAGCGAGACCAAGCGCGTGCAGGTCAAAGGCAAGCGCACCAAGGAGGAGATTAACTACCGCCTGTGCCCTGAGAGTGTCTGTCGTATGCTCGTGAAACTTTGTCTTATGCGCACTGACCTCACGCCGCTCAACGCGCACGCCGCCGCTGCCCTTTCTGGCCACGAGCTGTCCATGTACAGCTCTCAGGGCACAGGCGGTAGTTAATCTCCTCCTTGGTGCGCTTGCCCTTGACCTGCACGCGCTTGGTCTCGCTCACCATGTCGATACCACGCGCGCGCAGGTCAAGGGCAAACGCACCAAGGAGGAGAGGAACTACCGCCTGTGCCCGGAGAGTGTCTCCCGGATGCTGGAGCTCTTGAAACTTTGTCTTCTGCGCACGGACCTCACGCCGCCGCCGCTGCCCTTTCGGGTCACGAGCTGTCCATGTACAGCCATAGTCCATCGGCAAACAACGGATTGTATTCAACAAGCGGCGGAGCCCCTTTCACCTCTCCCCCCCAGCGGAGCGACCGGGGGCGACCGGAGGGGAGCCCCCACAAAGGAGTCCGCGAGGAACCGAGCGGGTGGGCGACCGGAGGGGAGCCCACAGTTCACATCAAGCATTAGACACACTACTACACACTACTGTGTAACTAACTGTCAAGTCTTACACAATGTGTATGTTGTTTGTAAAAGATTCACTGTAACACTTGGGCGTTTTTCAATGTGTCGTCTCAAGCAGACTTCTGATTGACAACTATGCGGGAGTATGAAAGAGGAATCGCGGGACACACGGCGGCACCTGTCGAGTCGAGTCACAGAGCGACCGACCTCTCGCATCAGGCGGCGGGCACCTGTGCGAGTCGAGAACCACTCTCATCAGGCGGGCGGCACACCTGTCAGTCGAGTCACATAGCGACCGACCTCCTCGTCATCATGCGCTTCCAAAGACCTGACCTAACCGCTGGCGGCGGGGCACTTGTTGTAGTTTAGCTGTTTCCGGGGGCATGAATCAGATCTGTAATCCCAACTATCTCAAATCCCTGAAGGGTCCACTCAACTGGTCCGGGTCATATCCATATGCCGAGAGACCCCTTCCTTTTTCCCAACATGATAAAAATTTTTTTGTCAAAAAAGTGCATGGGCAAAGCGGGAACTCAATGCTTCTGCTGGTACTCTGTCAAAAAAAAGCAATCTTTAAATTAAAATTTTGTAATTCCATGTAGGGAGCGCGCCTGGGCGCCGGCTTACTGACTTCTTCTCACATTTGCCCCTCGACAAAAAAAGGCAGAAATTATGTCTTTTAGGCTAGGATAGTAGCTAGAGATTGTTGTTTTTTGTCTCCATAATAATGTGTAGTTAACACAGATCGGTCAATAAGTTACAGCTCAAAGAAAGCTTTTACAGTTGTTTCATTTGGCCTGATTTCTTTTTTCCTCAGTCAAAAATTGCCAAATTGCAATTTTCTCATTGAATTGCAAACAAATTGCACAAAACAAAACCGCATTGGGTGTCTCCGCGGTGTTATACCGACGCGTATCTAATACCAATCTTATGTAGATCTAGACAAATCTAATAATACGGATCTATCCTAAACTGTCCTGTATGGTTGGTGGCTATGGGGAAGATCGTCTTTTCCACTTTGCTCAGAACCAACAGATTAGGATTTGATGTAATCATTTTAATTTATGTGAAGATTGATGTCATAATGTCATAAGTAATTTTTTAATGGGCAAAGTACTTCACTTATTTAGTTTGGCTGGCAGTCTGAAGAGTTGTGACAATTATTTTTACATGGCAGGACCACACGACGTACGACCAAGCCGTCTTCAGAGACGATGCAATCAACCGTCCAGCCACACTTCCCTCTTCTACTTTTCTTTAACCTGCTTTCCCTCCACGTGCATTTTTATGTTTCCTAAATCTTACACGATAAATTTGGTAAGATCGTTTTTTCGCAAATTAATTGGTTTTGGCTTTTTTTGATGTATTTTACGGAAAATATCTTACATTTTATTTTGTAGATCGTTTGCCGGGGGGGGGGGGCAAATTAATGATTTTTGCTTTTTTGGTGTATTTTACGAAAATTATCTTACAATTTATTATATAAAGATTGTTTTGTTGCATTCCGGAAAAGAGACTATTCCCTTCAATTTCAATTGTAACATTGATTTGCTTGCTCGTTTGGAGAGATAGAAATTTCCTTCCTTCGAAGTAATTTCCAAATACAAATCACTTGGTAGAGACAGTCAAGGAGGAAGGTGAAAGCTGTTTACAAAAGTCTTGAAACGCAATTGCTCTAAATTATTTATCTCACAACTCGCAACTCAACAGTTGAATACACTTAGAGTACTTATTACAAGCTATCACGTTGTATAAAAGAGGGCCAATGCCTAACTTGTTGGTGTAACAACCTGCATCGTGCACTTACAGCATCTCTATCACTATCCTACCGTCCGTCCTCAATTTTCCCCCCCTCCGACACACCCCCTCCCCTCTCTTTTTCCTCCTCCTCCCTGCTTGACTCCTCACTCCTTAGCAATGTTACATTGTCTCCAATCCATTGCACAGTGCACAACAAGCCCTCTGCCTTGGTGTCCTTCCTCAATGATTGGCAGCTTGACCCATTTGACCCCTTTGCATGACGCCCTTGCTGTGCCATTGATTGCCATGATGTGGGGCCCACGCACCAACCGGGCTTCTCTCTTCTTTCATTCTTGACCCTTTCCCTTACCTTAAGCAAGGCATTGCCGCCCTAATTTTCATGACCTCCTTGGATGTGCAATTGTTGACCCCCCCTTGGGCCCGGGCCCCCCCTCCCTGGTCCCCCCCCACCCCCCTTGAAGTGGTGCTGCGCATGCATGAAGACTGTTTTGATAAAGTCGGTAAGGCTTTGGCTTCATGCCTCTTGGCGCTTTTCATGTCGACCGGGGCCCTCTTTTCATGCTTGCGCTTCCACCCCTTTCCATGCCTGCGGCAAATTCCTTCTCATCCTGCGTGCTTTGCTGCGCATTTTCCCGCATTAGCACCTGTTTTTTCCTGCGATGTTCCCTAGTTGCAACCTATCTTCTCTTCTCTTCGACCTTTTCGCAATGCTTTCACTGCTATGCTATGGGAATTCACTTCAAGCTCAGCTGCTGTTCTCATGATCTGCTGCTGTTTTGCCTTCTTTCGTTTCTCAAAGAATCCATCTGCTGTTGCTGCGCATCTTCTTAGACCCGGTTTTGGGTTTTGTGAATAAACCCCCGAGTTGCTTCTAATAATCATCTCCCTCGCACCCTTGCGCATGCATTTTCACTGCCTAAAAACTGTCCCCTGCCGAGCACCTTCTCTGCTGGTTGGGATTGCTTGGGTCCAGATAGCCAGGAGCACACTGGCGCTCGTTATCACGGGATAGGTCTGCCTACCTGCATGCGGGTTAACCCGCCTGCAAACCTGCCAGACGCAGACCAGTACCCGCCTTGCCAGCACCACCTTTCGCCGGATTACTGGTCGCACAAGCTCTTACCCCCGCCTGCATCTTCCTGAGGCCTGCCTTAAGCCTGCATGATGGTTTACCCCCTTGCACCTGCGTCAGAGTATGGCGGACAGAGTACTGCATACCCATATGGCATATGCATCCGTGCTTAACCGTTCCAAGATTTCGCTAATAGCGTCTGGTTTGGTTAATGAATTGCATTGTTAGTGGTAGACGCAAATTGTAGCCCAGACTTAGCTGCCCTTTGCATGTGTTTACCAAAGTACTACTGCTGGCCACACGTTGCCTTGCCTTGTTTTATTGGTTCAATCTTTGCCTTGCCGGGAGTTGGGTTGGTGTTTATGTTGTGATTGGTACTTTACATAACCTGCACATGGATCATGTACGACCTTCAGTTCTTCTATTTTTATTTCTGTGTGTTCTTTCTTGCCCACCTCGGGGCCACCTACCATTTACTACTCCTAGGTTTTGTTCTAGTGGCCCCAGTACTGCAATAGGTAAGCAACAAGAGGTGGTAGTTGAGGCCCCTGCTTGACTTGCCTAGAGCATGACTGATGAAATGTCACAGCCCGACGAATTTAGAGAGCAGCCCTTTTGCCTGTTCCGTCTAGGCATTCGGTGGGTCAGTTTTTCTATGACAGGTTTTAGGATTGATTTTTTTTATGCTCGGGAGGACTGAGTGTATTCCGAGTTTGTTGTCTCAATCAATACTTCGCCTCGTTGGGTTTTTTGAACAAATGCTCGCTGCCTATTATGAATCGGGAGCTGTTGGGTATTCTATTCTGATTTGGGTTTTTCTCATCATATTCGCGGCCTCGTTGGGTTTGACAATGCTCCACGATTATGATCAATAGGACTGTGGTATTCTGGAGTTTATTTGTGTCAGTTGGTCAATCATATTTCGTTCGTTTGGGGTTTGACAATGATCCCGATTTTGATAGGTAGGACTATGGTATGCCGAGTACAAAAAAAAAAAAAAAAAAAAAAAAAAAACAAATAAAAAATAAATGCCGAGTACTGTTTTTCTAAATCATTCCGCTCGGTAGGTTTGCGGCGATTTGTCGTGCTACGTGCTCTCGTGTCTCCTCCGCAGGCTCGCTTCTTCGCCATTAGATCGGGATGACTGTTGTTATTCCGAATTTAGTTTTCTCAATCATTCGCTGCGCTTCGTTTTTTTGAACATGCTCCCCGATTCTGATCGGGGAGGACTATGGGTATAATGCCGACACTGTTTTCCCTCTGAATCATTCGATATTCGCTCGATGGGTTTGTCGAGTGTCTCCCGACTTATGATCGGGGAGGGTACTGTGTGTATCCGAATTTGGTTTTCTTCCCCTTCAATCAGTTCGCTCGTTTGGGTTTGACAATGCTCACCGATTATGATCGGATGAAAGACTGTGTGTATTCCATTTGGTTTCTCAAGCATCATTCGCATTGTTGGGTTGTCAATGCTCTCCCAATTATTATCCGGAGGGACTCTGTTATTCCGAATTTGTTTTTTCTCAATCATTATTCGCTCGTTTGGTTTGTCAATGCTCCCGATCGGAGGACTGTGGTATTCTGAGTTTGGTTTGTCTCAATCTTCGCTCGTTGGGGTTTGACAATGCTCCCGTATTATGATAGGGAGGACTAGGGTATGGCCGAGTCAAATAAAAAAAAAAAAAAAATGCCGAGTACATGTTTTCTTTATCATTCGCTCGTTATGTTTATGTAAGTGCCTCCCGATTATGTCGGGCGGACTGTGTGTATTCCGAATTTGTTTTCTCACATCATTCGCTTCGTTGGGTTTGACAAAGCTCCCATTTGATCGGAGGACTCTGTGTTTCCGAATTTGGGTTTTCTTCTCTCAACCAATCATTCGCTCGTTGGGGTTTTCATGTTCCCGATTATGATTCGGAGGTCGGCTGTGGGTATTCTGAGTTTGGTGTTTTCCGAATCTTTTCGCTCGTTAGGATTGACATGCTCCCGATTAATGATATGGAGGACTATTGGTATGCCAGTACAAAAAAAAAAAAAAAAAAAAGCCGAGTACATGTTTTTCTGAATCATTCTCTTGTTTGGGTTTGTCAGTAGCTTCCCGATTATGATCGGGAGGACTTTATATTTCCGATTTGGTTTTCTCAATCATTTTCTCTTGGGTTTGACAATGCTCCCGATTATGATCGGGAGACTTGGTATTGGCCGAGTACACAAAAAAACGAAAAAAAAAAAAATTAAACGTTTACATGTTTTCTGAATCTTCCACGTTGAGTTTGTCAGTGCTCCCGATTATGATCGGGAGGACTGTGTGTATTCCGAATTTGGTTTTCTCAATCTTTCGCTCGTTGGGTCTGACAATGCTCCCGATTATGATCGGGAGGCTCTGTGTATCCCGAATTTGGGTTTTCCTCCATCATTTTTCGATGTGGTTCGACAATGCTTCCGATTATGATCGGTGAAGGAACTATGGGTATTCTGTGTTGTGGTTTTTCTCATCATTCGCATTCGCTCTTGGGTTTGCATGCTGCCCCTATTATGATCGGGAGTGACTATTGGTATGCCAGTACACAAAAAAAAAAAAAAAAATGCCGAGTACATGTTTTCTGAATCATTAGCTCGGGTGTTTGTCAGTGCTTCCGATTAGAATCGGAGGACGGTGGTGTATTCCCGAAATTAGGTTTCTCAATCATCGCTCGTTGGGTTTGACAATGCTCCCGATATGATCGGAGGACTATGGGTATGGGCGAGCACATGTTTTTCTGAATCATTCGCTCGATGGGTTTGTCAGTGCTCCCGATTATGATCTGGAGGACTGTGTGTATTCCAAGTTTTGTTTTCTCAATCATTCGCTCATTGGGTTTGTCAATGCTCCCGATTATGATCGGGAGGACTGTGTGTATTCCGAATTTGGTTTTCTCAATCATTCGCTCGTTGGGTTTGTCAATGCTCCCGATTATGATCGGGAGGACTCTGTGTATTCCGAATTTGGTTTTCTCAATCATTTGCTCGTTGTGTTCGACAATGCTCCCGATTATGATCGGGAGGACTATGGGTAGTCTTGAGTTTGTTTTTTTCTCACATCTTCCTTCGTGTTTGACAATGCTCCCGATATGATCGGGGAGGACGTATGGCGATGCCGAGTAACGCGTAGTAAAAAAGAAAAAGGTTGGGAAAAAAAAAAAATGCCGAGGAGTACAGTACAGTATGAGATGTGAGTTTTCTGAATCATACGCTCGTTGGGTTGTCAGTGCTTCCGATTATGATCGGACTTTTCCTTTTCCCTTTCCCCTCCCCTCCAACCAGCAATTTGTTGTTTTCACCGGCTTTGGTCCCCCACGTGCTCCCGCCTTCTCACACATGATCGCGATGCGACCTTGGCGCCTGCTAGTTCCTACGACTCCTGTTACTGTTCTTTATAACTACGTCAACTTCTCGACGGTGGGGTTGTCATAGATTTGCCCCGATCTACTGATCGGGAGAAGCCTTGTGTATTCCCGAATGCTGTTTGTGATCTCAATCATCGATCGTTGAGTTTGACAATGCTTGTACCCGATTATGACTCGCCGGACAGGACATACTCGTGCTATTCCGAATGGCGTTTCTCAACCTCATTCGCTAGGGGGGTTTGCTCATATGCCATCCCGATATGACCTCGGCCCGACGGACGTTGGCCTGTCTACTCTGTCGTGCTGTTCGTTTTTCAATCCAAGGTCTTGGGTTTGACAATTGGCTCATCCCGATGATGCGATGTTCAAAAGTATTGGATAGATAGAGGAGGAGCATAGATGACTGGGGAGGCATAGTTTAGTGGGCAGGCAATGTGGCAGTGTATGAGTAGGCATGACAAGCATTAGGTTTAGATAGTACGATTAGTGTCAAGGACACTCATCAAGCATTGGTTTTTGTCATGTCTACAACTTTAGTCCCATTCAGAGTTTACCGCATATAAACGAACGATCTGATTTTTGAATATGAATCTGAATCTCATTATATTGCGTTAACCAACCCTATTGTCATTTCGACAGGAGCCTGTCTCTTAATACAAATGACAAGTTCCTCCCTTCTTTCTTCACAGTACCGACCACCCCCGCCTGGATGGTAAAAATCCCTAAAACCTCCTCTCGGACGGGAGAACCTCCGACAACGACCTACTTGCTAGGGGACACTCAGGACTAAGCGACTATCTCATCAAAGCGTCCCGACCCCCCCCCCCTCCTCACCTCCTCCGCCGTATTAAGCCTCCTATCATCCTTCTTTAGCTCTGCTTCACCGCAGCTCCCCCACACCATCGAACCCGTCGCTTGTTGGTGCGACCAGACTCATGTGTATCGGCTACGCGATCAATGGTGAGGTTTCGCGGCGACTGCCAGGCATTCAGGCTGCGGATCCCGTCAGATGCATATCGCCTGGGCTCGACAACAATCTACCCTTGCCGGAAGTCAAGACAGCCCCGTTCCGCATTGAAGTCACGTAGGCACTGGAGGCCATGTTAGGAGCCCTCCATCCTATGGATACCAGTTCACATTCAGGCTCTTGGGGTTGGTAGTTGAATGCGCCAGCAGAGCCTGTCAGGGTGGGCGAGGGGACGAATTTAACGCCGGACAAAGAGCTGATGGACTCCCAAACTAGGGCGTGGGTTTGAGGACATGCCGAAGGAAAGCTCTGGGAAGCGATGTTTTCGAGGAGTTTGGTTCCTAGCGACAGCCCAGAGGACGTCACTCGAATGTCACCAAAAGCGAGCCTCACCATGACGCCGGAATCTTAAGAGAGCAATCGATAGGGAACGGACTGTACTGCTGCACCGTGTCAGGTAATTTTCCAAATTGACAGGTACATCGTAATCAATGTTACGTACGCGGGAGATGGTCACCGTTCGAAACAACCATTGTGTGCTGACCGCATTGCCGCTTCAATTTCGATAGGATATTGGCGTAATCTTGCCTTTAACATTTCCAAGCCTCCGCGAAGAAGTCAGGAAAGGCGCGACTGAGGTCAGCTTTCCTAATAGCATAACGAGGAAAGATCGCCGACAAAGTTTGTAAGGTCATGCTATTCATTCAAATTGGTTTATTCTCCTATAGCCCAGCTCCTGACATGGGCCTCCGAATGTAGAGGGACATATCAAGAACTGGGCTGTCTTGAACTCCGCAAGGGTGCCACACGTGTCGACAAGAGCCATCTGACTCCGCGACATATGCCTGCATCGCCGCGAAAACCTAACCAGTGAGGTGCGTCAGCCGATCGTAACATAGAAGTTCTGGTCCACAAACGACCTCGACTGTTCATTGGCCACTGGCGCTCCTTGCGTCCATTCGTTACCATGACGCCGCATCCCAAATCATTCCGCAGTCCCGATTGGGGTTTAATTCGCACGGATGTCATTGTAGACCCTGCGGATAACAACTAAAAGGTTAGGTAAAGCAATGAGTGAGATTCAGATTCAATGCAAAAATCAGATGCAGATATAGAGAAAAAACAAACTCAGAATAGCTCCCTCAATCGATGTGAAGACCAGTGGAAAAACCTCGGATACAAATCAGCGTCATAAGGAGCATTGTCAAACCCACCAACGTGCAATATGATGAGAAAACCAAATCGGGAATACACACAGTCCTCCGATAATCAATCGAGGAGCTATGACAACCAAGACCCAATGAGGCGAATGATTGAGAAAACAAAAACTGGAATTACACCACAGTCTCCCGATCATAATCGGGAGCAACTGACAAAACCATCGAGCGAATGATTCAGAAAACATTGTGCTAGGCATACCATAGTCCTCCCGATCAAATCGGTGAGCATTGTCAAACCCAACGAGCGATGATGAGAAACCTTAATTCGGAATACACACAGTCCTC
>JACBWV010000213.1:0-22922 GCA_013435795.1 Chlamydomonas sp. ICE-L | reverse complement strand
CACCACCACATACAACCCCCCCCCCTCCCTTGCTTCATATTCACAGGTAAGACTCGAGCTGTTAGGATGTTGCCGTGAGCAGGTCAGTCACCATGTACAGAGAGATCATGGAGGATGTCAAAAGATACCTGCCTCATACCCCCCCCTTCATACCCCCCCCCCCTCCCCCCCAACATACTTACAACATTTCCCCTTTTCATACGCCTCCCCCCCCCCCGCCTCCCCCCACCTACCTCCCCCCCCCCCCCCCCCCCCCCCCCCCCCACTCCCCCTACCTACATCCCTACATACCTACCTACCCTACCCCTTGCTTCACTAATAAAATCACAGGTACGACATCGAGCCTTTAATGATTTTTGGTTTGCCGTGAAAAGCAGTCCAGTCCCCATGTTACAGAGAGATCAATCATGGAGGATGTCAAGAAGGAAGTTGCTTTCCATCCATCATGGCACAACGGTCAGTTATTTTTTCTTTTTTTTTTTTTTTTTTTTTTTTTTTTTTTTTTCAGATTTCTGTATCCCTGTTGAGTTAAATACTTGGCGCAACCTCAATCCCCTGATTTAAGGGATAGTTTGCGTAGCCAAAGCAATGGCCGGAGTGTGCGAAGCGCAGAGCCGGGGGGTCGGGGGGCACCCTTGTCCCCCCCGATATCTGGGGGTCCGGGGAATGTAGCCTCCCCTTTTGGAATATGCGACGGAATGGCGACACGTCGTCGAAAAAGAAAAAACAACATTTGCACTGCAGGAACTGCAGAGGTAATATGTCACTAATGGGGCGAATATTTTTATTATATATCTATATATATATATAATTATATATTAATATATAATAATTGGGCAGTTATGACCACGTTTTGACACCTTGCCCGTGTCAATCCATTAGACAATATATATTGAGGGGGGGGGGTGGGGGGGGGGGGGGGGGGGGCAGATAAGTTTTTTGTCAGACCTGCCAATGTACGGGAAGTTTAATTATTTTCACCCTTGACCCCCCTCCTTCATAATCTGTTGCACCTAGATAGTATTACCATAGTGAAAGGGGGGTCCCGTGATCCATCCTCCTCTCGTTCAAGTCCTTTCTAAAAACTTATACAAAATGTTAAAAATATCAGGTTTGGGCAAAGGTATTTCAAGTTTTTAATATGTTCACAACTTTCATTGGGGCCGCTCAGTAGTCCGCGCCCCTTGGAGATACCCCAGATATGAAAGAACTGAAAAGCGCGTTATTGGGTCTGTCAAATATAATATCATCAATTCATGATTCATGTCACTTGACCCTCCACATTGTATTCTTTTCTGGAGCCCTCAGGGTTCTGTTCGGGTTGTGTTTTCAGGTTGGAAGAAACCCCCCCCCCCCACCCTTGGTTAATATCGGATATTCAGCCCCCCCCGGTTGTATCCACATGATTTTCGACGGTTTTTTTGACATGTACTCGCGGGTTTTTTTATAATATATCCATATCGAGAATGCGGTACAACCTATTTGTATCCCCTCTCTCCCCCCCCCCCCTTGGATACATATCTATATATATATATATTATAATATATATATATATCTTATAACTAGTACGGACGCCCCCCCGGTGTGGCCAGTGGCCCACCATCCTACTCTCACGAAGACCCCCCCCCCCCCCCCCCCCCCTCCCCCCCCCCCCTCCCCCCCAATCATAGGTACGGTGCCCGTTTGGGCCCTTTGCCAAATCTATTTGGGCTTTTCTAATGGTTTTTAACACTTGAAGCCCCCACCCCATTCACACAAACCAAACACACTATCCACAACTTCACCCCAACCACCACCAACCATTAGATATCCGTGGGCCCCCCCCCCCCCCCCCCTTCCCCTCCCAGTTGGCCACACCTGTTTTTGGGGCCTGGTTGCAAAACGGTGGGTTCGCCTGCCAGTAAAGCAACTTCAAACATGGAAACGGACGCCTAATTCCTTGCCGATGGTCTCCCTTGTGTGCCACACCGCAAGCCACACCCAACACCAGACCGGTACTCCCCCCCCCCCCCCCCCACCCCCCCCCCCACGCCCACCCCCCCCGCCCAATTTAATCTCCACCCACCCAAACCACCGCCCACCCAGCCAAACCCATGTTACCTACCCCCCCGCCACAAAAACATACTTCCTTAGATTCTTCCTGACATATTTTTCCCTGACTCATCCCTTTCGCCCACACCCCAGCCCATCCCCCACTAAGAAAAGCAGCCCCCCACCTCCCCTTCTCCTCGCTCCCCACTCCCTCATCTCAGAAAGAATCTTCCCCTCCCCCCCCACCCCCCTCCTACAATACCTAACACGCACACCAGCCAGCCCCACAACCCATACTCCAAGTATCTGCCCCCCTCCCACTTCAGCTGTGGGCCCCTTTTTTGGGGGCCATTGCTGAAAGTGCAAACGGAAACGATGAGCCTAGACAACACGTTTTGGCGCATCCATCCGACTTCACCGCCCCTAAAAAAGTATCGAACCTGCTTCCCTTCCCACCTCAGCCTGTGATCGATTAGTCCTCGACCCCACCTGAAAAAGCTGAACCTGCACAAACGCAACTTTGTATATACTAATAAAAAAGCTTTCTGTTCTTTAGCGAGCAATGTAATCTTCCGGCCAAGAACATCCTGTTCACACGCATCCATATATTATATAGATATATATATATATATATTATATATAATATAATAATATAATATAATATATAATTTATACCCAAGATAGCAAGTCACATTGGCTGCATTGTCCCCACTATATTACAATCAATATGACATACCCAAACTCAACTCCCTATCCCGTTCTGCAGCCCCATCCCGTCCGCCTAGCCCATTCCATCTTCTCCCCTCACCTCCCTCACCTCACCTCGCCTAACCTTCCCCGTCAACCCCAAGGGTCCCCCTGCCGTATGGTTGCCCGTGCCGGCAGGCGTACCCCCTCACCTCAAGACGCTTCCCCTGCCGCCCATCTCCCTCGGCTGCGGCAAGGGCCAAGCCTTCAGTAGCAGGAGGCGCCCTCCCCTACACCGTCCCTCCACCTACCCCCTCCCTCACTTCCCCTCCCCTCACCTTTTTCGACACCTCAGCCTATCGAGCCCCCCTGGGAACCGCCTCACCCAGCCCCGCTCCCTGCAGTGTGCCTCAGTCCTTCCCACTACCAACACGGCCCTCTTCTCTGCCCGCCTTACCGCCCTCCAACCACCCCGCATCCTCTTGCCAAGCCCATCTCCCACTAAGTCATCCCCTCCCCTCACCTCCCTCGCCTCACCTCGCCGCACCTCCTTCACCCCAAGTTCTCTGTTGTGAGTTCATGCGTCAGGCTTTCCCTCACCTTCCCAAATCGATCCTCCTTCTCTTCCCCTCGTCTCCCTCCTTTCCCTGCATATCCCCATCTTCAATATTTTTTTAGGCATCTATAATCTCCCTCACCTCCCTCACCCCACGCTCCCTGCTGTGTGCTCAGGATCCACCACCACCCACGCTTCTGCCTCTTCCTCCCCTGGTCCATCCCCTTGCAGGTCCATCCTCCCCTAAGCTATCCAGCTCCCCCTCAACCGCTCACCTCCCCCTCCACCCCACCTTCACTCCCACCTCCCCAACGTTCCCGTGAACCGTGGTGGTTCAGGAATTGCACTATCTACCCAACACGCCTCTTCTGTTCCCTCCTCTCCATCCCCTGCATGCCCCATCCATCCCCTTAGGCATCCATCTCTCCCCTCATCTTGCATCCCGACTTCCCGCACCCCTCCAGACCACCCTCAACCTTCACCCACTCACCTCACCGATCAACCTCCGCACCCGTCCCTCAACCCACCCACGCTCTCCCTGCCCGTTTGGGCTCAAGGCTCCACTACCACACCTCCTGGTGCCCCCCTTCCCACGGCCCCCCCCCCCCGGCACCCCCCCCCCCACCCCCCCCCCCCCCCCCCCCCCCGACAACCACACCCACACTCAAACATCCTGCAGCATCATAATTAGCTTAACCCCACAGGTATCCCTGCCGTTGTTTCAGATGCACTACCTACCATCCTATCTCTTCCTCCTCTCCATCCCCTTTCAATGTCCATCTCCCCTAGGCATCCATCTCCATCAGCTTCCCCCTCACCTCCCCCACCCCGCTCCCCCCTCCCTTGCCTCAAACCTCCCTCCCTACCCCCAACCAATTCCTTTCCCTGGTGGTGTCCCGGCTCCACTACCCACTATAACCCAACCCTAACCCCCAAAACAAAAATTACCACTTAAATAAAACCACCCCACACTTATAAAACCGCTCTTTCCTCAAATTACCCCCTCCCCCCCCCCCCCCCCCCCCCCCCCCCCCCCCCCCACCCCCAACACAACACACAACACACGCACTTCCCCATCACAGCACTACCACCCACTCGGCTTCGCGTCACCCACACAAGGACCCATAATATCAAATCGCCAGGGCACAAATAATTGACTTGACCCAGCCCCCCCCACCCCCCCAACACACACCACCACACACACACACACACACCACACCCGCGCGCACACATATCCTGCAGCAGCAATAATTACTTGACCCCAGCTCCCTCTCATGTGTTCAGGCTGCACTACACGCCCTTGGACCCCCTTGCCCTGCCCCCCCACACACCCACCACACATCCTAGTTAGGTAAGTAGGCCTACAGCATCAATAATTCGCTAAACCTCCCTTCCTGCCCCCCCCCCCAACTTACCATCAACGTGTCACATACTCATCTGCATACAAATCGATTTCTACGACGATATGGCATCCAGTGCATCCTCGCTTCGAGCGCTAATGGCAAACTACACAGCCCCCTTCCCAAGCCCACCTATGGGCACTAAATCCCCCTCACCACCCGCCCCAAACCTGTAGTCAGGCCCCTTCCTCAACTCGCCCAGTGTTCCTAGGCAGGCCCCCCCTCCACCCGCTCCATGCCCATGTTGCTAGGCAGGCCCCCCCTCCAACTGCCCTAAAACTTGCCCTCAGATAAGCGTGCTTGTACTGTAATGCCTCATACAGGCATGCTTGTACTGTAGGCCTCATACAGCGTGCTTGTACATGTAGGCTCATACAGCGGCTGTACATGTTAGGCCTCATACAGGTTGCTTTATACATTAGGCCTCATACAGGCGTGGCTTGTACAATGTAGGCCTCATACATGCGTGCTTTACATGTATGGCCTGAACAGGCGTGCTTGTACATGTAAGGCCTCATACCAGGCTTGCGTGTACAATGTAGGCCTCATACAGGCGCTGTACATGTAGGCCCCTCCTACGGTGTGCTTGTACGTGTAGGCCTCATACAGGTGTGCTTGTACGCGTAGGCCTCATACAGGCGTGCTTGTACATGTAGGCCTCATACAGGCGTGCTTGTACATGTAGGCCTCATACAGGCGTGCTTGTACATGTAGGCCTCATACAGGCGTGCTTGTACATGTAGGCCTGATACAGGCGTGCTTGTACATGTAGGCCTCATACAGGCGTGCTTGTACATGTAGGCCTCATACAGGCGTGCTTGTACATGTAGGCCTCATACAGGCGTGCTTGTACATCCTAGGCCTGATACGGCGTGCTTGTTACATGTAGGCCTCATACAGGCCGTGCTTGTACATGTAAGGTCCTGATACAGGCGTGCTTGTACATCTAGGCCTGATACAGGCGTGCTTGTACATGTAGGCCTGATACAGGCGTGCTTGTACATGTAGGCCTTACACAGGCGTGCTTGTACATCTAGGCCTGATACAGGTGTGACAGGCGTGATTTAGAGCACAACAGAGAGAGAAGGAGCATGGCCTTCTTTCTCCGTCAATACCCATCTGCCTGCACGAATGTCCAGCCTTCTTACTTAGGAAGTTTCTTCCCTGGCCTTGCCCCCCCCCCTAGCCCCTCGCCCCCCCACCCCCCGCACCGCCCCCCGCACCGCCCCTCTACCCCGCCCCCCCATTCAATCTGCAGTCAGCTTTGTAGCAGTAGTTTCAGCCGTGCTAAATATCTGGCACAGTCAGCATCGTTTGGTTGGTTGGTGGAGTGAGGCTGCTACCATACCCAGCCCACACACATTCACCTAACATTTAGCGTACAGCTGTGTGCTCACAGCCATGTACAACCCATGAGGCCATAGTTTTTCTTCTCAGCTACGAGCAGCCGCTTCTAGGCAGCTCCCTGAGCCAGCCACTAGGCTAAGCCCCAAGACTGACATCTGGATAATGGATTCTGTCAGCTTCCTGACACACTAGGTTGCGTCAGCTTTGGCTGCATAGCCAGTCAGGGGAGCTGCCTAGAATCTGCTGCTTAAATTATACCTGAAGAGAAAAACATGAGGCATGAGGCGCGAGCTGAGTTGGGTCCTGACTCATCTAGCTTGGTTTGAGTGCCGCATTCAGCCCAGGGCAGGGTACTTCAAATGGCCAAATTGGCCAGCGCTTTAGCGCACTTGAAAACAAAAAAACTGCACTTTCTAGTGCAAAAAGCGCAAAAATTGCTTGCTGCACCCACAGGGGGTTGCAAAAAACTGTGCTCAAAGCGCAGGGGGGGTCAAAAAGTCAGCGCTCAAAAGCGCAAATTACAAAAAGTCAGCGCTCAAAAGCGCAAATTACCCTGGCCCAGGGTACATCAAAGCGCGCACGGCAGCTCGATTTTGCGCACGCTTTTTTGAGCCCCACTGCGCGTTTCGCACAGTTTTTCAACCCCCTGTGGGAGCAGCGCGCAATTTTGCGTTTTATATGCACTACATAGCGCTGACCAATTTGACAAAATGAAGTACCCTGATTCAGTCTGGCAGCTCCGCTAAACAAATTGGGTGTGGGTAGTACAAACTCTCCAACAACACCACAACAACAGCATTACAACAATAAGAACATGGCAACACTGCACAACACTACATAAACTTGGTTACATAGCTTCAGCCAGCAATTTGGCTGCTCGCCGTATAACATTAGAGCAAAGTATAAACTCTACGACACCATGGCAGGGAGCTTGTCTGCTGTCGTCAACAGGGGTAGTGGTGTATGTTTGGTTGTGGGTTGGTATCTCTTGAATCCTCCGTGTCGCTGGTTTGTGTTGGGAGACCCACCTCCTGGGGTGAAAGTCCTTTCACAACTTAAAAAACAAAACAAAAGCGCTTGAAAATAGAATGCGATCACATGGGTCCCAATGTACTACAGTGTATAGGCAGATTGCATGAAATTGAAAATTAGTACGCCGTGCCACAGGCGTGAGATTGAGGGAACCGCCCGTTTGCATGCATGTGTACATACTGGAGAATGGCTACCATGTTGGGTTTATTTGGTTTCGCAGACCCTCTGCGCCTGAGCTTGGACTATTGCGCGACAGCAGATCGCATAATACACATCACATTACAGTACATTACATTACATGTTCAATTCTACTTGGCACCACAAGGGTGTATGAGACTCTGTGCTTCAAGAAAAATAAAAAGCAGCCACAAAGCACAAAACCCCATTACATCAGGGGTGTGTCGAGGACAAACAAACCAAACTCCCAACCACCGTTTTGGTGGCGTAGGTATATGAATGAATGCTTGCACTTGAACTTGGTTACATAGCTGGATGAATGAAAAAATACACATGAATGAAAACAGACAAATGTTCTTTGGCTAGCACTGGGAGACCAATCCTTTTGGGTGACCAGTTGTATGCAGCGTCGCATGCGACGCTAAACATTGGCGGACAGTGTTCGCAATGGAGCAAGAGGTGGCAACGTTTAGTTAGTTAGTTAGTTTGTTTGTTTGTTTGTTTGTTAGTTTGTTACTTAGTTACGAGACCGTTGGCTGACGTGCCAGGCTTCGTCTTGGGGGGGCGGTCGGACCGACGGTAAAGCAGGCAACAAGGTAACCCTGGAAGAGGGGGCACTGAACCGTCGGTGGCTCAACTGTATTTACTTGACTGTATGTGGTTAAAGCGTATCTACTACTCAGTATGCGTTTAAAAAGTACTTACTTAATTGTATGCGTTTGAAGTCTATGTACTTAATTATATGCGGTTCAAGTGCATGTACTTAATTGTATGCGGTTCAAGTGCATGTACTTAATTGTATGCGGTTAAAGTGCATATCCTTCGTTGTATGCGGTTCAAGTGCATGTACTTAATTGTATGCGGTTACAGTGCATGTTCTTAATTGTATGCCATTATATAGCTATTGTATGTGTGTGTATTGAATTGCTTGCTGCAAGAGTGTATGTATGTGTATGCAGTCCAGGGGTTAGCCATTATATGTGTGTGTATTGCATTGTTTGATGCATGATTGTATGTGTGTGTATGTAGTCCAGGGGGTAGCCACACATACATGCATGTATGTGTATGTAGTCCAGGGGATAGCCCATTAGGCTAGTGGGGCTTGCCCAATCCAAAATTATATGTTGTTGTCTAACCTATGTGTCTACATTGTTTTCCTGACCTGGGTGACTGTTTATTGCCGGTATACACACCCAGGACGGGCTGTAGCATTAGTAATAATAGCTTTTCTTTTCGGCTATTGCCAGCAGCTTCTAGGCAGCTACCCTGCCTAGTTACCCGGCCAAACCTAGAGCAAGCTAGGACATCTGGAAGCTAACATAATCAGCTTTCTAGCAATGCTGGTATATTGGGGCTGAGCCTAGTGGCTGGCTCAAGGAGATGTTAAGAAGCTTATAAGAACAGCTGAGTCGCAGCCCATCGAGGCATTGACCACCTTGGCGAAGACAAGAACAAGATGCCATGATAGCCCCATTCTCAGAATATATCGATCCGGAGAAGTAAACAATTGGAGGCCTGGGATACTCCTGTTACACCTTAAAAAAAACTTAATCTGCATCCTTGAACTTGAACTTGGTTACATAGCATCAGCCAGCAATTTGGCTGCTCGCTGTCCTCGGCAGTAAAAAGAAAATTACCAGGAAAATGTAAATGCGAACAAATCACTTTTCTTCCCTTTCTCATTTTTTTATTTTTTTATTTGATCTTCATATATCCATGAATGAACAGAGAAAGCTTCGCTCGAACTTCAACTTCTGGATTGCACATTGTCAGCTGTACTACTAGGACACGAGTGCCTTAATGGCATCTGATCAGATGCCAGTAAGGCACTCGTGTCCTAGTAGTACAGCTGACAATAATGCATGTCCCGGGAGGAGAACAGATTACCCAGAGGTTCCACTAATCCACAGCCAAGCTTTTTCGGCTATGGTCTTACGCTGGGGGCAACTTAGTACTGATCAGACCCGCAACCCGCCTGTGTACCGCTACCTTCTGGGGAGGATCGAACCCCCACGTTTTCCTCCCGAGTTAGGCATTATTGCCAGCGTATACTACTAGTACACGAGTGCCACACAGGCATCTGATCAGATACCATTAAGGCACTCGTGTCCTAGTAGTACAGCTGACAATAATGCATGTCCCGGGAGGAGAACAGATTACCCAGAGGTTCCACTAATCCACAGCCAAGCTTTTTCGGCTATGGTCTTACGCTGGGGGCAACTTAGTACTGATCAGACCCGCAACCCGCCTGTGTACCGCGACCTTCTGGGGAGGATCGAACCCCCCCGTTCTCCTCCCGGGACATGCATTATTGTTAGCGTCTACTACTAGGACACGAGTGCCTTAATGGCATCTGATCAGATCAGATCAGATCAGATCAGAAGGTAGCACATAGCCACTAGAGTGCAAAGGGGGGGGGGGCAAAGACGACGTAGACATCAGCAGGGAGCTTGGTCGGCTTGGCAACCTCCGGTATGCAGGCAGAGCCTCAAACACCGGAGTTAGCGACATCAAGGACGCGAGCAGACGAAGACGGGGTATCTCCACCGATGTCCAGGCTAGTCGCCGACTTGAGTCTGCACGTCAAAGTCGTCTACGACAGACGGTAGCTGAAGGAGCGCAAAGGTAGAGGTATGATTGGGGGGGGTTACTTCCATGATGGCGGAAGGACTCTCATAACCGCCAGCAGAGGTCGCTGGTGCACAGACGTCTAGCCAATCGTCTTGAGAAACCGCGTCCTCCTTGGGAAGGACACGGTCGCAGCCATTACTTATAATAACGCTGCGCATCCCGCGCGACCAGGATTCTCCATTCTTGTCATGGAGTTTCTCAAATGTCGCCGGGGGTCCTCGCGGAAGTTGCATTTCAAAGCAGTGGTAGAAATGAGGGGCCGGATAACCTATTAGCTTTGATAACACTCCGGATGAGTGGACTTTGTGTGTGCAGCACGCCAATCTATATATGCAGAGACGAGAGTAAGTTACAAGCACAGGAGACCCATTAAGGGGCACCAGTGGAGGAAGAAAGAAAGGTAGGCTATACCCTGATAAGGGTTAGACACTATACAGTCAATGTCAGAGGAAACCGGGCAGCCGGGAAACTATCAGGGTAAAGGCAAGACCGGTGAAGTAGCTGACAGGAACCTGTCACTGAGTCACTCAATGACTCAGGCTAAGGGAAACTGTCACTACGGGAAGCTGTCAGGGCCGATAGTTCTAAGGGAGTACAGAAGTAGTCACCAAGTCATAAAACGCGTGAGAGCAACGCAATTCATGCTGACACACATCAGGAAGTATATAGGAATCATTTTACTCTCAGATTGGTAATTCAGGCTCTGCTACTTTCTTCTCAAATTCAGGAAGGCTTTATCAACACATTCGAAGACCATATGGTGTTCATCTTGACTCCGGGGAGAGCTTGAAAGTTCTGTCGAAGGGGTACCACTTTTTACCTCGCTATACTGCTATTAAACTACTTGGTCTACTGTCAATTTAACTCTTCTGGAACTTGGAACTTATTTATATGGCTCCAGCTATCAAGGCTGCTCACTGTCTTTGGTAGTAACATGACTTCAATGATTTCCCTTTGTAAGACCTTCCTGAGCGGTTGGGCAAGTCCCTTCAGCCTATTTGGCCTACCCCTGGACTGTAACACAAACACACACATGACTAATTCAAATCAAATCATTCTTATCACAGTATCACACAAAATCGTTCTTCAAAGAAACCAGGTCAAACGATTATGACTAGCACGAACTCCGGGCCCCCGTCATGCACGAATTGTTGGAGTTCAGTTCACTACTGCTTGTTGCTTAAAGTGCCTTCCCTTTTTAAGGTTGGGCGAGTCCCTTAAGCCTTTTTGGCTATCCCTAGACTGTAAAATGCCACATGTCGCTCCGTTGCGAACACTCTTCGCCAATAATGAGCGTCGCTTGCAATGCTGCATAGAACTTGCTTTATAAATTGTATTCAGGATTTCCATCGTGAGGAGGGTCCGTTGACCAGAAGGAAGGGTCCGTTGTAGGCCATACAATTGTGCGTCTCAGGCGACCCCACCTCACCCTGCCCGCCCTAACCCGCCCTAACTGCCCAAACCGCTCACGTGCCTTATCATTTGCTGATGCGGCACCTCCATGTGGGGGGCTCAACGTATCGCGTACCGCAGTTTAACCTACTCGGGTGTTTGATCTATATGGTCTCCTTCTACAGTCCAATACCGATCAGGCTCCGTCTGAGCCCGCATAACGCAGGAATTGCCGACAGTAGTCCGACGAACACTTGGTGACTCCTATAACAGTCGTTTCTAGTCAATCGTCCGCATGCATGTTGCCACCGCTCCTATATTTTGTATCTGAGCGGAGCTTGTACTGAGTACCTGAGCCCAGCCTGTCTGAAATCCTAGATCTCATGCAACAATAGGGGAAGCAAGTTTCACAGAAGATCAAAACAGGCTTCCCAGGTGTGCTCTCCGAGGAAACGTTCCTGGTGTGTGAACCAACTTTCACAGAAGATCAAAACAGGCTTCCCAGGTGTGATTTCCGAGGACACATCTTGTGTTTCTTGTTTGGGCTATGCGTATCAGCTTCTAGGCAGGTCCCTTTCCCCGTCCTTGGGCCAAACCTGAAGCGAGATAGCGTGCTTGACACCTGACATGACAGGCATTCAAATGCAGCTGTCCGCTTTGGGCTTGCCCCAATGATTGATAAATGGACCTGGGTGGAAGCTGCCATGCGGAGCAAAAAAATAAATAGTTTACGTTCCTTGTGTGTGTCTTGATCCAAGAGTGCAACATTTAATTTGTTGTGATTTTGATTAAACCTGGTATAGGTGAGATTATGCTGAACACCTGATGGTCATACCTGTGAGCACTTCTGGAGAGCGCGTACCTTCGCATATCATCAACGCATATGTGTGTACCTTCCCAAACCATATATATCTTGTTGACGGGAGGGAGAGACACAACCAGAGTTACAGACGTACACAGTTCTCATCTCCACAGAGGGGTCTCATCTCTTTTAGGGCAATACAGGTGTGGGGGGTCTCATCTCCTTTTGGGTACTACAGGTGTGGGGGGTCTCATCTCCTTTTGGGCACTACAGGTGTGGGGGGTCTCATCTCCTTTTGGGCACTACAGGTGTGGGGGGTCTCATCTCCTTTTGGGCACTACAGGTGTGGGGGGTCTAATCTCCTTTTGGGCACTACAGGTGTGGGGGGTCTCATCTCCTTTTGAGCACTACAGGTGTGGGGGGTCTCATCTCTTTTAGGGCACTACAGGTGTGGGGGGTCTCATCTCCTTTTGGGCACTACAGGTGTGGGGGGTCTCATCTCCTTTAGGGCACTACAGGTGTGGGGGGTCTCATCTCCTTTTGGGCACTACAGGTGTGGGGGGTCTCATCTCTTTTAGGGCACTACAGGTGTGGGGGGTCTCATCTCCTTTTGGGCACAACAGGTGTGGGGGGTCTCATCTCCTTTGGGACACTACAGGTGTGGGGGGTCTCATCTCCTTTTGGGCACTACAGGTGTGGGGGGTCTCATCTCCTTTTGGGCACTACAGGTGTGGGGGGGTCTCATCTCCTTTTGGGCACAACAGGTGTGGGGGGTCTCATCTCCTTTTGGGCACAACAGGTGTGGGGGGTCTCATCTCCTTTTGAGCACTACATGTGTGGGGGGTCTCATCTCCTTTTGGGCACTACAGGTGTGGGGGGTCTCATCTCCTTTTGGGCACTACAGGTGTGGGGGGTCTCATCTCCTTTTGGGCACTACAGGTGTGGGGGGTCTCATCTCCTTTTGGGCACTAAGGTGTAGGGGGTCTCATCTCCTTTAGGGCACTACAGGTGTGGGGGGTCTCATCTCCTTTTGGGCACTACAGGTGTGGGGGGTCTCATCTCCTTTAGGGCACTACAGGTGTAGGGGGTCTCATCTCCTTCTGGGCACTACAGGTGTAGGGGGTCTCATCTGCTTCAGGGCACTACAGGTGTAGGAAGTCTCATCTCCTTTAGGGCACTACAGGTGTAGGGGGTCTCATCTGCTTTAGGGCACTACAGGTGTAGGGGGTCTCATCTGCTTTAGGGCACTACAGGCTCTGTGCTGCATTGTCCTGCTCATAGCCCCCCCCCCCACCCCTCATCTGCTCACCCAGCGCTCCCCCCATGACGTCCCTCTATCGCATGCTAGCATCTCTGTGCTGCATCGTCCTGCTCATAACCTCAAACCCTAACCCCAAAATCCAGATGGCGTCCCTACGTCCCATGCTACCATCTCTTTGCTGTGTCATCCTGCCCATAGCCCTAAACCTCAAACCCTAAACCCTAAACCCAGATGGCGTCCCTCCGTCCCATGCTAGCATCACTGTGCTGCACCATCATCCTGCTCATGGGTGGTGCCAGCCAGCCCCCCCCCCCCCCCCCCCCCCCCCCCCACCACCACCACCACCACCACCACCACCACCACACACACACACACACACACACACTCACCCACCCCCAAACCCCCCAACCCACCCACCCTCCCACCCAACGTAGCCACATGGGGTCCCTCCATCCCATCCTAGCATCTCTGTGCTGCATTGTCCTGCCCACGCTCCTCTCCATGGCTCATGGACTGAAGATGTACAACAACTGTGAGCACAGTACAAGCCAGTATTGCAGCATAGGGAAGGTCGGACACTTCTATGGTTCCGTACAAGAAAGTGAGTCTCACTCATATTTCACCTGCGCCTGTCACTGTATCAAGACAGTGAGTCTCACTCATATTTCACCTGCGCCTCTCACCGTATCACTGAATAGCTTAATCTTCCCTTAGGCTTGGCCTAGTGACTGGCTTGGTCTAGTGACTGGCTTGGCCTAGTGACTGGCTTGGCCTAGTGACTGGCTTGGCCTAGTGGCTGGCCTAGCCTAGTGAATACTTGGCCTAGTGAATGGCTTGGCCTAGTGACTGGCTTGGCCTAGTGGCTGGCCTAGCCTAGTGAATACTTGGCCTAGTGACTGGCTTGGCCTAGTGACTGGCTTGGCATAGTTACTGGCTTGGCCTAGTGACTGGCTTGGCCTAGTGACTGGCTTGGTCTAGTGGCTGGCTTGGCCTAGTGACTGGCTTGGCCTAGTGACTGGCTTGGTCTAGTGACTGGCTTGGCCTAGTGACTGGCTTGGCCTAGTGACTGGCTTGGCCTAGTGGCTGGCCTAGCCTAGTGAATACTTGGCCTAGTGACTGGCTTGGCCTAGTGACTGGCTTGGCATAGTTACTGGCTTGGCCTAGTGACAGGCTTGGCCTAGTGACTGGCTTGGTCTAGTGGCTGGCTTGGCCTAGTGACTGGCTTGGCCTAGTGACTGGCTTGGCCTAGTGACTGGCTTGGTCTAGTGACTGGCTTGGCCTAATAGCTGGCTTGGCCTACTGACTGGCCTAGCCTAGTGAATACTTGGCCTAGTGACTGGCTTGGCCTAGTGACTGGCTTGGCCTAGTGACTGGCTTGGCCTAGTGACTGGCTTGGCCTAGTGACAGGCTTGGCCTAGTGACTGGCTTGGTCTAGTGACTGGCTTGGCCTAGTGACTGGCTTGGCCTAGTGACAGGCTTGGTCTAGTGACTGGCCTAGCCTAGTGACTAGCTTGGCCTAGTGACTAGCTTAGCTTAGTGACTGGCTTGGTCTAGTGACTGGCTTGGTCTAGTGACTGGCTTGGTCTAGTGACTGGCTTGGCCTAGTAGCTGGCTTGGCCTACTGACTGGCCTAGCCTAGTGAATACTTGGCCTAGTGACTGGCTTGGCCTAGTGACAGGCTTGGCCTAGTGACTGGCTTGGTCTAGTGACTGGCTTGGCCTAGTGACTGGCTTGGCCTAGTGACTGGCTTGGTCTAGTGACTGGCTTGGCCTAGTAACTGGCTTGGCATAGTGACTGGCTTGGCCTAGTGACTGGCTTGTCATAGTGACTAGCTTGGCCTAGTGACTGGCTTGGTCTAGTGGCTGGCTTGGTCTAGTGGCTGGCTTGGTCTAGTGACTGGCTTGGCCTAGTGACTGGCTTGGCCTAGTGACTGGCTTGGCCTAGTGACTGGCTTGGTCTAGTGACTGGCTTGGCCTAGTGACTGGCTTGGCCTAGTGACTAGCTTGGCCTAGTGACTGGCTAATGGGGCTGGATTGAAGCTACTACACGTACTCTTTAAACGAAACAGTACTATCACCTTCCTGAATACTTAAGGGGCCTTTTGCACCCTTTTATTTGGCTTAGAAGTGTGCACTTTGTGTGATGATGGTCCTACATGGGTGCAGAAAAGGGTGCCGAAGACCCCCTAAATTTGCAGTTCCCTGAACCCGCGCCTCTCCACCACTTACTGAATATCTTTATTTGTGGTCCAAGGCATAGTACATGGCCCACCTGGCAGCACAGTGTATTAGCCCCCGCCTAGGCCACGAGGGAGATATACCTGGGGCTGCTGTGGTCGGTCAGAGGCCCACCTGGCACCGCAGTGTATTGGCCGCAAAATGATCCCTCGCCTTGCATCACGATATGGTGATGGTCACAATATGGTGATGGTCACGATATGGTGATGGTCATGATATGGTGATGGTCACAATATGGTGATGGTCACGATATGGTGATGGTCACAATATGGTGATGGTCACGATATGGTGATGGTCACGATATGGTGATGGTCACAATATGGTGATGGTCACGATATGGTGATGGTCACGATATGGTGATGGTCACGATATGGTGATGGTCACGATATGGTGATGGTCACGATATGGTGATGGTCACGATATGGTGATGGTCACGATATGGTGATGGTCACGATATGGTGATGGTCACGATATGGTGATGGTCACGATATGGTGATGGTCACGATATGGTGATGGTCACGATATGGTGATGGTCACGATATGGTGATGGTCACGATATGGTGATGGTCACGATATGGTGATGGTCACGATATGGTGATGGTCACGATATGGTGATGGTCACGATATGGTGATGGTCACGATATGGTGATGGTCACGATATGGTGATGGTCACGATATGGTGATGGTCACGATATGGTGATGGTCACGATATGGTGATGGTCACGACATGGTGATGGTCACGATATGGTGTGGTCACGATATGGTGATGGTCACGATATGGTGATGGTCACGATTATGGTGATGGTCACGATATGGTGATGGTCACGATATGGTGATTGGTCACGATATGGTGATGTCACGATATGGTGATGGTCACGATATGGTGATGGTCACGATATGGTGATGGTCACAAGATGGTGATGGTCACGATATGGTGATGGTCACGATATGGTGATGGTCACAATATGGTGATGGTCACAAGATGGTGATGGTCCCAATATGGTGATGGTCACGATATGGTGATGGTCACGATATGGTGATGGTCACGATATGGTGATGGTCACGATATGGTGATGGTCACGATATTGTGATGGTCACAATATGGTGATGGTCATGATATGGTGATGGTCACGATATGGTGATGGTCACGATATGGTGATGGTCACGATATGGTGATGGTCACAATATGGTGATGGTCACGATATGGTGATGGTCACTGAATATCTTTATCTACCAAGGTATGTAGGGTTGCCAAGTGCGATATTCGAAGTACATATTGTACAGTATTTCGTACGTTATATCTGTATGCTGTATGATGTATTGTGTGATATTGTGCAATACATTGTATGATACATCGTATGATATCGTACAATACACAGTATCAGATACATTGTATGATATCGTACAATACATAGTTTAATAGATCGCATGATATCGTACAAGACATTGTATAATATACTGCATGAAATCGTACAATACATCGTATGATATGTCGTATAATATTTTACAATACATCGTTTGTTATTGTACAATTCATTGTATGATATATCGTATGATATCGCACAATACATTGTATGATATATTATATGATGTCGTACAATACATCGTTTGATATTGTAAAATTCATTGTATGATATATTATATAATATCGCACAATAAATCGTATGATATTATACAATATGCTGTGTGCTCGTTTGCATAATAGGTAATTAATTAAAATAATGCAAATGAGCAAGGTAATTAGGTAATGCAAATAGGTAATTAATTAAAATATTATGGGCTTTAATCACCTGTTTGCAAGGTAAATAGGTAATTAATTAAATTAATATGGGCTTTAATAACCTATTTGCAAGGTTCATAGGTAATTAATTAAATTAATATGGGCTTTAATTACCTATTTGCAAGGTAAATAGGTAATTAATTAAAATTTAATTAATTAAATAGGTAATTGATTTTATATTTAAATTCTATTGTTGTAATTAAATTTAAATGTTAATTTAAAACTGGTAATATAATTAAAAATGTCCAATTTGCATTTTTCTCGACTTGGTGTTAGTGGTTCCTCCGGGGGGCCAGGTTTGTCAATTGTAACCTGTACTTTGATCGAATATAATTTTTTAGACTTTTGTGCTCGTGTGTCATCCGTCTATCTTGAATATGTAATTTAATTTAATTTATAATAATTTCGACTTGTGTTTGTCTAATGTGCATCATAGTTGCATACTTTTTAATTTAATTGTTTAAATTTATCTTTCTTATTTTTCCCTTTGTCTGCTCATGTGACAGGTCTAAATGTGTTTCAATTAATTGTATATTTGATTCATTCTTCTATTGCTTCATACTTGGTGATTTTCAGTGGTCTCTCAGTTGAAAAATTTTAATTTTAATTTTATGTTTCACTTTCATTTCACTTTTGAATTTTTTATTATACTTGTGTGCTTTCATGCGTGTTTAAGGTGTAAGTGCCCAATGATGTACCAATAATTTGATTACCGAGTGAGCTATATCATGCCCCCTGTGTTTCATATTAATTTAATATTCATATGAATTCATTCAATTAATTCAATTCTTATTAATTAATTTCATTCTATACATAGGGGCTGTGTGCTCGTGTGCCAGGTGACAGGCATGATAATAATCCTTCCCGCATTCTGAAGACTAGTGACTATGAGAAGGAGCTGATTCTTGTACTGACATCATGGTTTCCTTCCATTGGAGTTCTTCTTTCAGTGCTACCGCCAGCTGCATAACACTTGGCTTTGCTCATTTCAGGTTTTCGCATTGTCCCCATGGCAGGTTTAGGATGAGGAGGGCGGGGGGGGGTGGCTTTGAGGGTGTGGGTGAGGTGTGGGTATGTGTGGGGATTGTGTGGATGGGTTGGTGTGTTTCGAGTGGTGGGCGGTGGGTGGGTGCTGGGTGGGCTGGGGGGGGGTCTATCAGGGAGGTGGGTGTTTGGTGGGATGGGGGGGTTTTTGGGTGTTGTGTTGTAAGGGTGCCGGGGGGATGGTTGGGTGGCTCGGATTGGATGGAGTGTGGCTTGTGTGGGGGTCCTTTTGGTGTGGGTCTGGTGGCTGGGATGGTATTTGGTACATTTGCCATTTGCATCTGGGCAGGCCTTGGAAGGACTTCCGGAATATGACTTTATCACCCTGACAAGCTTAAAATTTAGCACTGCTTGGTACTCTATTGAGTGAGTGACTCAAAGCAGAATGCATGTAGGGTAATCAGCATGAATGAAATCAATAGCCCATCCCCATGAGTAGGATGATGAGTCGTGCTCTCATTGTTGTTGCCATGTGCCGTTCCAGTAGCCACTTAAACAACTCCATGGCCTTGTCGACATTGGAATATGTATTGGTGGAATGTCTCTATGATAAAATAATATAGTGGTAATATATATTGTTTTGTGAAATGTCTTGTTACCGGTGTATCTTAATATATAATCTCAACTACGGTGCCTAACCGTCTATGACCCCTGAGTGATTACCAGTAATTTGGATCGTAGCCTATGCCCTTAAGTTCAACCCAACCCAAAAAAGTTTGTTTTGCCAATAGTTGCCAAACAACATTCAGTTCAACATATAAAATAGTACGAATTGGGTTTTCTCAACATGGTGGGAACCAGGTAATGTAAACCATGCTTAATTGTTACTATGGTGGCTTCCTCAAGTTAGTATACAGGTTTAAGCATGATAGTGATACGGAGCCTATCGCAACCGAAACAATCTGCCATTTAAATTTAAGAGAACATTCTGGTACCAATCATGTTGGTAACGCGTTCCCTGCCAGTAGTTCATGCAGAGGCATGGATGGCAGTACAAGGCAGTACAGTTGAGTAGGACACCACCAAATAACCTTTCTGATCGCATTTTACATTTCGTGGTGTTTTCCTTAAGTATAGGTCAGAGCTGCACAGGCCTCAATGAAACGTTTTGGCATCAGGTTTGCCTCTATCTTGAGAAATTTTAGTTTTTACGTAGCAGATACATTATTGTTTCTTTCTTTTAATTTTCAAAAGTCAAAATTTCATCTTGATATTTTTGAAAATAATATTCAAATCAACTACCACCTTTTGTATTGCGTCCGTCTCAAATATCAGTTTCTTGTTTTGGTTAGCTCAGATCATTGCAAAAAAACACCCCTAATCTGGCGCATGGTGACGGGAGGTCCTTGGCGACGGTGAAATCTTGAGATGTACCAGCTATTTCAGAGATCCAGCCCAAGGATGAAGCGAAGCCTTCGACTCATTGTAATAGGGGTTCGATAAAGCCTTTCTTTCCCGATTGGTTACCTTTCTTCGAATATGCTCACGCGGCATAGTATGATGACGTCAATTGTGATTTGTTTTCACTAATATGCATTCCTCTTCATCTGACGCGTTCTGCCCACCTACTAGATTCCTATACAAGTGCTGCTCGCGTATCCAGATGCGAACTCTCGTTAGGACAAATAGTACGCTGAGCGATTCTCCTAGTTCTGCACCCTGTCGTTGAACAATATGAGAGACAGAATTCGAATTCACGAGCAGTTTGGGTCTGTATTCAGGGCTCTGTATCATTATTCTCGATCGACTTTACGGGCGTGTTCGGACTTGCACCCTATGGATGATACATTAACTATATATATATAGATAGATGATATATATATATTTATATATATTTAGGTACATAGATTTGTGGATAATAAATTTTGGTTCTTTACTTTCTTATATTATATGAGGTGTAAATTACGGTAGGAATGAACCCATCCATATTATGTAGTTCTCTGCACTGCTATCGCTTTGCTATATCTTTACTGTTAGGTTATTCTATCATCATCAGAAGTCCTCATCACTCAATCATCATCATAATCCTCCATCCTCTATCAAGTGATCAAAAGAAAAAGCATCCACCAAATTTCATTATCAATCACCATCATCATCATTACCACTACTCACCACTTCACCATACCATAACTCCATCTACCACCGACACCATCATTCTGTTTGTGCTGCTTGCAGGAGGATGGGTGTACACTCCAGGTTGACGCGTGGAGGATAGGTGCACTTCATCATCAAATCTCAGTTCTGTGGGTTCACTGGGACGCGTCGCCGATCCCGACACAAGAACATGCTGGGGTGTGGTCTGCCACCTCTTGTGTGACACCTTACGGTCTGGGGCTTCTTCCTTTTTAATTCTTTGGGAAGAGTACTCTTAGTGCAGGATATTCCAATCGTCCTGTTGTCTATGGACAGGTAAGCAGGTCTTGTTTTGCCACGGTGCTAGATGCCTTTTTGTTTTGTTTTGGGGGTTGCTTTAGGGCGAGACACTCACTCCCTTCCACTCGGGGCGGGCAGGAGGCCTAGGGGTCACCCGTTTTGTCACGTTTCTGTTTCGTGTGACCGAAAGACATTACTGTGGAAATTCTTGGGAAGAGCCTCTTGTGCAGGATACAATTGTTGTCCTTGGACCGGTTTTAATTCTTTCCCTCTCCGCAGGGTTGTTTCCTTATTCCTTAAGGTGCTAGATGTTCTTGTAGGTTAGTGTACCATAAGCCTTTTTCCCCACGGAAACTTGATTTGCTATATCTCGCGCAACCTCACATCTGACACGGATTGAATTTCCCCCAAAATATTTCGTTCATCTGGTGTACTGCCAAATGCCTGCCGGACAGGTCTGACTGTGTGTGTATAGTGTGTGTGTTTGTGTCGTGTTTGCTGTGGCCTGTTGTTTGTCTTCTAACTGCCTCTGTTGTTATAGACACTGGGTGCCTCCTCTTTCCTTGATTCCTGGACCTCAAGCGTGAGTATGTCGGGTGTTCGGACTCCTGACCTTCACAGTTTTTGTGAGTTTTTTTTCTTTCGTCTCTGACTCACCTACCCTTGGACGTTGCTTTATGAGACCAAAAGTAGTCTGCTTAAATTTTAGCTGACACATTTGTGATTTTCACCAAATGTATCTAACTTCTTTCAGAATTCGTATTCCCCGAGCATTCTGTGGAAGAGTTCACGGCTTATGTCACCCACCTCTTCGCGAATAGTTTTTGGGGGATTAGGACTCGAGATGAATACTTATTGCTTATTAAAAATGTTTTCTCTATCTTTAAAATCAAACAGTAATACTAAACACTGTAAAAATTAAGACGGTTTGAATATTTTTCTTTTATATGTTTTCTTAAAATTCGATAAAGGCACTAACCACTGTACACGGTGTTTATACTTACTCTTTAGGGATCCTCCAAATATTATAGGCTTATATAAAATCCACATAATAGGACACCTAATACATGTTACGTATATCTCTTTATATTACTCCTGTGTTTTATGACTTATATATGTCTATAAAACATTTAAAGGCACTTTTTATTTCTCTCATGTACTGGCTTATTATACTATTTTATGCATGGTTGTAATATATAGGCTTTTATACACTATAAAGGTCTCAATTTTAAACTTCTATGTACTGGGTTTATATATCTTAATGTTTTATATAACGTATGCTTATAACATTAAAGGTTCACTTAGACAGATGACGGTTAGAGATAGTAGGTGGGGGATTAAGATGATAGGTCTGATAAATCATTAACTGGCACTAAACTGTATGATTTATGAGTAATATAGTGAGAGAGATATGAGAGATGATACGAGATTAACCGTGACCCCAACCCTCTTCATGCGCACCTACCTTTCCTTAAACTACCTCCCCTCTACCCTATACTTTCCCAACCTGTATCACTTCTCGGACACCCCTAATTTCCCCTGTACCCTGTACCCTTCTGGATCTCATCCCCCAATACACTCCCTCCACTTCTCTACCCCACTACCTGTACACGACCTGCCCTTAATCACCCAGTTCCGTACCCCACACCGTGATTCTAAGGCCTGCTTCCCCTCAATGTGGGGTGGTCTCTTAGAACTGATGCCCAGGCCTTTACCCCACTCTAGACAGGCTGTCCTCCCCCCCCCAACCCCCTCTCCCCCGTACCTTCGACCATTTTTTCTCACAAAACATTTAAAATAGAAAAACTTCTAGACCGCGAATAACACACAATAAAACACTGCAAATAACTGCAAAGAGAAAACTCCAACAAAAATATAAGACTATTAGGCGAACTGAGACCACCCCAACCACCCTCCACCATTTCCTACCTCGACCACCCCAACCACCCCCTTCTACCCTCTACTCGCAACCCCCCAAACACCTCCACCCTCTCCCTCGAACTCCCCCCAACCCACCCCTGCCATCCTGTTACAGCTGACCCACCCCCATACAACCCTCAACCCTCTACCTCAATCCACCCTCTCAACCACCCTCCCACCATCTACCTCGACCACCTACTTACCCAACACCCTCCCTCCACCTTCTCCTCGGACCACTCACAACCACCCTCG